>WAAB01010740.1:219381-244331 GCA_013389865.1 Piaya cayana
TTCCAACCTGGTTATTCTATGAGTCCATGATTCTAGGAATCAAGATAAATTGAATTAGTGGAGCATCAGTAACTGACTGATGGAAAGGGCAGGTAAAACACAGTAAATTATACACTTTATGCAGTAGTTTAAGCCAATGATATTTGAAAAGTCATGACAGTCAGGGAAAGTCCCAGGTGACTGGAAGAAGGGCACCTTCCCTGGAGGTGTTTAATGCACAGCTGGATGAGGCATTGAAGGGCATGGTTTAATGTTTGATAGGAATGGCTGGACTCGATGATCCGATGGGTCTCTTCCAACCTGGTTATTCTATGATTCTATGAAACTGTCTCAACATTTCTGCATCCTTTTCTTTTCAAGTTAAAGAGAATACCTATGTAATTTTACTCAGTGGCAGGTTTATGAACCGAGTAACATTTAGGAAGGAATCTCTTCACTGATGAACTGGTCTACATTCACATTTGTGACACTGTAATGTCATACCCAGATTACTGAAACTCCACTTTATTCCCTCACTCCTATCAGCGGGATTCCAAGGTTGTATCCTACAACTATAATGGTGCAGTAACTTCTATGTTTAACCACATTTGCACAGACAAACATCATGTATGCATGCACCTAAGGTCTTCTAAGTGTGAAAAAACATGGCCTGGAGCTGGTGTAATTCTATTAATTTAAGTAAAACTATTAACACTCTAAGGAAGGAAACTGTCTTATTTAGCCATAAGGTGTACTGCACAACTGCAGAAGGATCATCTAAAATCTTAAGCACTGCCACTCTTTCATTTACCTGCAGATAATTTAAGGTTTAATATTTATCTCATTCTAAAGAAGTTTTTGTTTGACCTTCATGTCTGGTGAACAGGACAGCTCTTTCATCTTGTTCCCTGCAACTACAATGATGCCTAATGTACAGGCACCATTATATCTATAAAAAAACCAACAGTTAAAAACAACATACTAACCTAAATATATTCTAGAAGGCATTCCTGAATACTTTAAAAGATATTCTTCTCATACTTCACTTAAATCTTCTTTTAGCTTAATTTTGATTTAATGTCTTCAGTTACCCCCTATAATTTCTTTTAATTCTCTATTATTACTACATATAAGTGAACAAATAATTTGGGGGAAAAAAAACTGGAAGTCTTTTGAATAATATTGTATTAAGAAGTCTTTAAATAAACAGTATTGTAATGTCACTTTGTAATTAGGTGTAAAAGTCACACTATCTTGACTAGAAAAAAAGCCAGACTTGAGCATGAAGAAGTGGTTAGAGACTTGCTTGGCCAATTAGACACACACAAGTCTACAATCTTGAGTGCTATCATGAAGCACATGCAAGAGAACCAGGTGATCTGGCCCAGCCAACACAGGTTCACAAAAGGCAGGTCTTGCCAAACTAACCTGATCACCTTCCATGAAAAGGTGACCTGTTTACCAGATGAGGGAAAGGCTGTGGATGTAGTCTTCTTGGACTTCAATAAAGACTTTGACACAGTTTTGCACAGCATTCCACTTAGGAAACTGGCTGCCACTGGCCTGGACAGGCACATGCTCTTCTGGGTGGAAAACCGGTTTGATGGCCAGGCCCAGAGAGTGGTAGTAAATTCAGTTAACTCTAGCTGAAGGTCAGCCACAAGTGGTGTTCCCAGGACCCAGCACTGGGTCCAGTCCTGTTCAATGTCTTTATCAATGACCTGGATGAGGGGATCAAATGCACCATTAGTAAGTTTGCAGACGACACTAAGCTGTGAGGCATTGTCTATGGGTCAGAGGGTAGGGAGGCTCTGCAAAGGGATCTGAACAGGCTGGACTGCTGGGCTGAGACCAATGGCATGAGGTTCAACAAGGCCAAATGCCGGGTCCTGCACTTGGGGTACAACAACCCTGTGCAGTGCTACACACTAGGGGAAGTCTGGCTAGAAAGCTGCCTGGAGGATAAGAACCTGGGGGTTGATAGCCGATTGAACATGAGCCAGCAGTGTGCCCAGGTAGCCAAGAAGGCCAGTGGCACCCTGGCTTGTATCAGGAGTGGCGTGGTCAACAGGTCCAGGGAGGTTATTCTGCCCCTGTATTTGGAACTGGTGAGGCTGCACCTCAAATACTGTGTTCAGTTCTGGGCCACTCACCACAAGAAGGATGCTAAGGCTCTGGAACGTGCCCAGAGAAGAGTAACGAAGCTGGTGAAGGGGCTGGAGAACAAGTCTTACCAGGAGTGGCTGAGGGAGCTGGGGTTGTTTAGCCTGGAGAAGAGGAGGCTGAGAGGTGACCTTACTGCTCTCTACAACTACCTGAAAGGAGGTTGTTGAAAGGAGAGTGCTGGTTTCTTTTCCCAAATGACAGGGAACAGGACAAGGGGCAATGGTCTCAAGCTGTGCCGGGGAGGTTCAGACGAAAGAAATTTTTCACAGAAAGGGTCACTGGGCACTGGAACAAGCTTCCCAGGGAGGTGGTTGAGTCACTATCCCTGGAGGTATTTAAAAGACAGCTAGACAAGGTGCTCAGGGATATGGTTTAAATAGGAATGGTTGGGCTTGATGATCCAAGAGGTTTTTTCCAACCTGATGATTCTATGACTTACAAAGCAAAACACCAAGATAAATTTTTCTGAATACTTGATCAATGTTCATTTAGCATTTATATGGGGTTTAGTACTAAACTTCAGAACAACTCCCAGAGTTAACCTTTGTAAATATACTTTACAAGGTGTAAAGACTTGTACATACAAGTCGAAAGAGGGCTGGGCATGAGTTGACAGCTCATGAATCTAGGAAATACCCTGTCTTTTGATGGGGCAAGTTGATAGCTCGTGGATCCAGCATGTAACTACCCCTTCCTTCACTCTTCCTCAGCCTTAATTGTCCTCTTCCTCTCCTCTTCTTATACGGGTCACCACTATAGGCAGCATGGACCTGAGTTTTGGATTTGAGTTCTGTGACAAATCTTTAAGTCATGGGGTGCAATGTAAAGTCTGACTTGCTTCTTTCTTTGCCTTAAACATTATTTCCGAAGGCTGGTCACTTGTGTGTTTGTTTTGTGGTGACAGCAACGAATAGTGGAGATGGTGCATTAGCAGACCTCTGTGGAGTTGGTGCAGTAGCAGACCTCCTCAAGCATGGAGCTTGTGATATTGCCTGAGGGCCTCGCCTGTAGTGCTGGGTTCAATGGAGGGGAGATGCAGAAGTAAGCACTGCTTTCCCTGACCTGACTGAACTCAAGGTCCAGATCTGGCTGCAGCAGGAAGAGATGATGCAGTGGTGGGCACTGCCCCCTTCCCCCACTGGACTGCCCAGCCTGGCCCCTCCCAAAAGACATGTGGCAGGACCACCCCAACACATGCTGATGGAGGTCAGGTCAGACAGACCTTATAAAAGAACTCGCAAGGAACCACGTGGTTGGCTCTCATTCTCGTGTTCTCTCTCGACCATAACTTAGATTGGAACAGCCTGGACCACATGGTTGCTGAGACCAGGGGCTCCTGAGAGACTGCCGCTGCCCATTGATGTGGGGTTTTCATCTATACAGAAGATGTATAGATGCAAAAAACCCATGCAAGTAACAGGCCCTCTCCCCAAAATCTCTGAATGTTCAAATGCCCAATGGATGAGGAGAGGACAAGGAAGAACAAGCAGCATAATAATGTAAAATTATTAAACTAAAAGATTCATCAGCAGAGAGAGATTAATTCCGTGCACCTTCTGTAATTCTTAAAGGGGACTGGTCACCCACCCTCTCCCCAAATACTAGGAAGAAATAAAGAGCAAAACTTTTAGCTGCCTGACAGAGAAGATGAATTCTAACCCAAAAGCCTATTTACATTCTGCAGTGAGGAAGCCAGATTAAGGAAAAAAACTATCCTACTGAATAAGGTTAAGTTGGTTTATTCACTGGCTATTAGTAATCCAGGCATTTTCATCCTCTTCTGCAATTAAGGAAACGGCACTAACCAATCTATACTTGCAATCAGTAAATACATTAACTAAATAGCAAAAATTTAAGTTTTGTATATTACATTTAAATACACCCCAGAAATGACTACAGGTACATAAATGCACAACCAGTTATCCCCAAAAGTCTTCAGCTTGCTGCAACACATTTGAATGGGTCAGAGGAAAACTGTTGCTTCAACTCATACCTTAAATTGCATGCCAGTACGCCTCTTCAGGTACATCACATCCTCAAGGAAATGTTGAAATACTTCACCTCATAACTAAAACAGTTACGCACTAAGCTGGCTTTCAGTAGAAAAGTTCCTTTGCACTTGTGAGATAAGGTTTTTATGGATTGGACTGTTACAGTTCAACAATAGAGACAATACATAAAAGCCCATACCTTCTGTTCCACAGTGGTTAACAAGGGAGGAATATCAGAAGATGAGGAGTTTGGCAGGCCCAATGCATCACAAATGCCTTGCACTTCCTGATAAATTTCATTGTGCTTTTCTAAATGAGAGCCTTTAGCTTTCTTGTTGTGCAATATCTTTAAAGCCTGAAGTTCTGTACTTAGAAATACTGGAGAGAAAATGTCATAACAGCAGATTTAGAGACACTTGAATATTTCTGCATCCACCTTCTCATGTACAAATATAACATACACATCATGATAAAAGATAATGATAAGAGGAAGAGACTTTCTCAGTTCTCTCCTAGGCAGGCTAGTATAAGTTTCCTGTTCTTTATCCAAACTAACTTTCACTTGACTTCCTACCTTCAGCCTACATATTGTATTTAACTGCTTAACCCACTTCTGCCATCAGACCCTTAATTAGTTCCTCGGCTAGTTTCATATTATCACAGTGGTTCCTGACGCTACTCCTTTGTCCAAGTCCATCTTAAATCTAATCTGCTTTCAGCACCTTCAAATCACATCACATTTTCCTTTAAGCTGCCCAGAAACTTCTCAGAAACATGGGAAGCAAGGACTCAGCTTCAGCTGAGCTGGAACTGGATCAAGAGAGGGATCAGAAGGCCTCAGTAGGTGGAGTCATACTTCACAAAGAAATTTTAGTTTCTAGTGAAAATAGTTTTCGAATCGTTTTCTAGTGTCCATTTCTGCACAAGTGGCCTGATGCACGCCCAGTTAGGTTGCAATGATTTTACACGTATACTTAAACACACATAAAGAACTATTTAATGCAAATTGTACACTAACAATTAATGCAAAATATTGTATTATAAATGGGGAAAATGGTTATAACTTACAGAGGAGTTTAAGACAATCTTCTTTTGCTCTTAATCTGTCCTTGACATCTCCAGATATAAGCGATGAATATGGACAAGCCATTTCTCTCAGAAAGCCACTAATCTCAAGCTGGAAGCTCTCTACATCTTTATCACCTAAAGGAATAAATAAGTGCAAAGCTAATGGCTTTTTATGGAAACAACAAACTATATTCTAATCTTCTCAACTTATACATTTAAATTGCAGACTTCAAAAGCCCAGACAAAGATTCACGATCCTAGTAACACTTTCCTTCCTCTAAAATAAAACATACATACAAGCAGACAATCCTTTTAATAGCTATAGCAATACTGTACTCATGTTTCCAAAGAGAAAGTGATGCTACAACAGTCTTCAAAGATATGAATGCCAATAAGCATCACTAGGAAGGGAGAAGCTTATGTCACAAAATAAAATATCAATGTAGTTAATTTTCTGTTGAACAAGACTAGGGACAAGTCTTAGGAATCACAAGCCCATTATTTTCAATATGTTATTTTTAGTTTTACTACTTTTTTGTCAAAACATAAGCAATATAAAAGCTCAGCCAAGTTCCAGCACTCAACATAAAGAATCAAGTAGTGCTAATCAAGCAATCTGCCTATACACACACAGTGCTGAACAGAACACTGCATTGGGCCAGCTAGCTGAAAACACCAGACACTGGAATGTAAGCTATCAAATTATGATTACATATAACAACCACTCAAAGAATGTATGAATGTATATTTTATATTTATGTAGAATTAAGAAAAAAAACTAAAGCACTTTTTTCTCCACATTGGAAAGAATCTGCACAATAAAAGACTTTAATCTAAGATCTATGTACACACAAATATCAGCTTCAGTTTGGCTACCTCTCAGTTATCTTCGAAATTTCAAAACTGTAATACCACAATTAGTTAAACAATATGGGTCTAGACCCACTTCACAAATACTAAATTGCCTTAATAAATTAAGATTCATATACCATCTGTTGAAGTGATGCTTTCTTCCATATTACAAAGTGACTTTATCTGAGAACCTAACCAAATGCAAAGCTCAAAAAATTCTGGTGAAGACAATCCATTTTGTGCTGCTTTGTTCAGGGCTTCCTCCTCCAACAGGGGACCTGTGTACCTGCACAATGATAAACATTAGTGATGAAGCAATTTAACATAGAAAATACACATTTTAAAATTATTTTATTTTAAGCTGGTTAGTAATAACACTGAAATGAATTAACCCTTGTCAGTTACGTTTGCCAAGGAAAAATTCAGACTTTTAAGCACACCAAAAAAAGAGTGGTTCATCAGAAGATGGGTGTATGTGAAAACATGTATCGTGTGTATGTGAAAATACTGTCAATATCACAATACATGCCAAACAGGCAAGAATCGAAGCATTAATTTAAGTGTTTAGTCAAACTAATTTCGTTCCAACATTAACAACCCACTGCTGTAGAATACTAGCAATAAGATACCTGAAAAATAAACTGAATTTTACATTGTTTCTGTTCTGTTGCACGTGAAACACCTTCGCAGGAGGTAGGCAGGTATGACCAAAGCAGGTGGGTAGCCCAGCATGCAACAGAGCTGGTGACCACGCAGGGGTGCTAACCCACCAGTCCCCTCCAGCCAGCACATCCCCAGCTACCCTCCAGCCAGTGCTTCCCAGCTCCCCTCTAACTAGCACACTCCCAGCCCCCCAAATCCTCATCAGCAAGAACTTCCCAGCTACGCTCCAGCCAGCACCTTTCAAATCCTCTCCAGTCAGCACTCCCAGCTCGCTTTCAGCCAGCACCAATTCCCCTCTAGCCAGCACCCCCAATTCCCCTCCGGCCAGCACTTCCCAGCTCCCCCACCAGCCAGCATCCCTTAAATACTCTTTAGCAAGCACCCCCCAACTCCTCTCCAGCCAGCACCCAGACAGAGCCTCCCCGTTCGGGTGTGACTAACCACCCCCGCCACAAGCCCCCCACCGTCCCCGAGGAACGCGTGTGCGGCCGCGTTTCCTTCTCCCCTCGCTACAGCCGATCAGCCCAGCGCAGCCGCCGTGACCCAGCTCCCCCGGCCCGGCCTCCCTCCCGTCCGCAGCCGAGGGGCCCCGCCAGCTTGGCCCGGCGGGGGCTGCCCTCTCCCCGCCATGGAGGGGCCGCTGCTGCTCCCCAGTTACCCCAGGGCCTCCAGCGTGTCCAAAATGTCGCACTCCATCCTCTGGGCCGCGCTCCAGGTCCCGCCGCGCCGCGCGGTGTCCGCCGCTAACCGAACCCCCCGCAACCCGCGCCCGCAGCCGCGTTCCGCTGCAGGGGCGAGGGCCGTCCTCCGCCAACGCTTTCTCGTGGCGGGAGGTGACTCTTCCCGGAGTGCAGCGCTCGCTTTCTTCCCTTGCTGAGTTGTAGACTCACAGAAGAGGTTGGAAAAGACCTCTGAGATCATCGAATCAAACCACACCTGCCCACTACAGAACCATGTCCCTGAGCACCTCAATAAATGGCAATTGTCTAAGCTTGTATATCTTACAGTGATTAGGGTGCTTCTGCCCCTCTATTCCTCTCTTGTGAGACCTCATCTGGAGTATTGTGTCTAGTTCTGAAATCCTCAGCATAAGAAGGATATGGAGCTGTTGGAACGGGTCCAGAGGAGGGCTACAAGGATGATCAGAGGGCTGGAGTACCTCCCATACGAGGACAGGCAGAGAGTTGGGCTTGTTTAGCCTGGAGAAGACTACGAGGAGATCTTATAGTAACCTTCAAGAGGAAATGCGTGCACATGAAAGCTGGGGAGGGACTCTTCACAAAGGCTTGTAGTGATAGGATGAGGGGTAATGGCTGTGAACTGGAGAGGGGCAGATTCAGGCTAGACATAAGGAAGAATTTCTTCACAATGAGAGTGGTGAGGCAGTGGCATAGGTTGCCCTGTGAAGTTATGGCTGCCCATATCTGGAGGTGTTCAAAGCCAGGTTGGACAGAGCCTTGCACAGCCTGATCTAGTGGGACGTGTCCCTGCCCATGGCGGGGGGGTGTAACTATATGATCTTTAAGGTCCCTTCCAACTCAAACTATTCTATGATTCTATGATCATCAAGTCCAACCACACCTGTCTACTACTGAACCATGTCCCTAAGAGGCTTCATCTGCCCATCTGTTAAACCACTCCCTGGATGGGGACTCAACCACCTCTCTGGGCAGCCTCTGCCAGTGCCCGATAACCTTTTTCCTGAAGATTTTTTTCCTAATGTCCAAACTGAGCGTCCCCTGGCATAACTTGTGGCCATTCCCTCTGGTCCTAAAGAGCACATGAGCTCTCCCACCCTTCCCTGGTGTAGCTTCTCTCCGGGCCCTGCTGCCTGGCTCAGGAGTGAGTCCCACACCACTGCAGTTGGCTCCCCTGTCACCTGCTCCCCTTCCACCAGGTACTAGCCGCCTGGAGAAATATGGGGCCAGGACAGACCATGGCTGCCCCTGGATGTGGCCAGTGCCTGGGGAGTCAGTTTGGGACCGCAGCCCCTTCCAGCCTGCTCCATACCTCCGCTGGGATGTGGCTGGAAAAAGCAGGGTTTTAGGCCTGGGCTTCTGCACTATTACTGCAATCTGTCTGGATTTTAGATTGTGAAATTCTGTCTGAGGCAGTGCTGACCACAATTTCCAGACCTTCATCACCCCAATTTCCCGCTGTAGGGACCTCAGCCCTGCCCTGGGGGTGCAGGCCATACAGGAACCAGTTTTCAAAGCCTGATTGAGCCAAAAATCCAGGCAAGTCATGGTATTTTTAATAAATTATGGGGGGAAGCTGGGATACATGGGCTGTGTTTTGTTGGCACATGCAATGATACCAGCTACGAGCATGACCAGCTGCTCCTGCCCAAGGAATGTGGGGTTTCCAGCTGTGAGAAGAAGCTCTTGGAAGCAGCAGACAGCTGTAGTCCGCATGGGTTTGCCTGCTGCATGTAATAGAGTGCGATGACCTGATGGGCTTCTGGGAGAACATCAGTTTTCTGTCCTGTAACATGCAGGTATTTCCAGTTTAAGTACTATCAGACTCATTAATTGGAAAAGGCATGTCTCCCAAAAGACGTGGCTTTGTCTCATCTTTGATTTTCTTTTTGTCTTCTCTTTCGGGATGTGTGGGTTCCCATTTCCAAGCTTTTTGTAGCAACAGCAATGTTGAGAGAGGCATACTCTATGATCCGGTGTGTCTCTTCCAACCTGGTAATTCTATGATACTCACTCACCAGCTTTTTTTTCTGTTTAGTCCCAAACTATCCCTGTTTTATCTTTTACTCACAACCAGTTTGAGTGAAACATCCCCAAAATTCCTTCTAAAACACTGTTGCTACTTTAGGTCCTCAGAGATTTGGATTTTGTCAGTCTCAGCTGTAAATTCCTGTCTTTCCTATAAAGTACAAGGAAAATTCTGCCCCTTTTTTTTTCTTTAACCAGTGTTGTCTTACATGAGCATTCAGATAATTCAGCGCCTGAATCTGTGATGAAGATCTGTAAAGGCATGCAATCAAATGGAAGTATTTACAACATAGTATCCTTAGTGACTGAAATCTCCACCATTTCTGAAGCAACTATTTTGAATAACTTCCATTCAGCAGAAGACATGGCTTTATTGAATACTAGGTTTTAAAAAAATGAGAATCGGGAAAGCCATGACTCCCTTCCTCCCCCCCAATCTAAAAATTAACCACATTACTGATGGCAATCACTTGAAAGAAGAACACCTTATAGTCATGTTGGCTTATATTGATCATATGATGTACAACAGTGCTAGTAGCTCAGGAGTCTGTCACAGCTCTGAACTGTGTCTCACTCCATATGACCGAGATTTAAGAGTACTTTTGTTTCAGATGGGCTAACAATAATTTCTCTAAATGAAGGCACGCTCATCTGAGAGCAGAGATTCTGAAAATAAAAACTCAGTCCTATTTAGACAACACTAACGTCCAATTAACAGGATGAAAATAAAAGATATGCAGAAAGAGAAAGAAATAGAGAGCACTTCCCAGCTCCCCTCCAGCCAACACTTCCCTTTCTTTTCTAAAGTTGTGTCTTTATGCTACCTGCAGTGAATCATCACTGTACAGTTGTTCTGAGAAACCAAGTAGTTTTGATATCACTCTGCAGTACATGCTAAGAAAAATAATGAGGAGCAACTGGAAGTGGAACTGAAAGTGAAACTATCATAACAATCTAAACCTAAAAAGTAATCTGGTAATTTAGGTGGTATGGTGTGGTACATGTAGGTGGCACTTATATTCCTTGGGGATCTCTCTGTAAATTTTGCTGTCATGAACGTCTTTTGCTGATTCACGTTACAGGACAATGCATAACTCAGTAATTTATCTGACTGTTTTTTGATACAGTTGTATATATCTGGTAACCAAGTATCTGTATCAATCACTGTTTTAATTCCCCAAGACTTAAAAAAAAATTCTAACCTTCCTGTATTGTGGAGATAACTACAAGTATGAGGAAATACCTCTGAATTACCTCAAGACCCGCCAATGAAAGACATTTTAGGTTGCAATCATATACTTAGGTTGCCTGACACCTACTCACGACTTTGCCCTTACTTCAGTCCACAACTTTCTCCATGCTCCTTCCTGAGTTTCTCATCCCTGGGGAGGAAAAAAAATGTGATAATGATGGCTAAAATATATTTTGTAGCAGCCTACTGCAGTGGGAGTGGACTTTGCCTTTGCCCCATGCCCTTTGTAATATACGAACCATAAGACCAAAGGAAGAGGTCTCTGCATACAGCCATTACTTTCACATGAAACACATATATACCTTCAACTAGGTTATCGGTACCCTAGAGCTTTTCAGTTTTGCTCAGGATTTCTTTTTCACTAGTGTCTCAACCCGGACAAAGGGAGGAGGAAAAGGGAGGGTCCGTTTGTCTATGTGGTGATCGAGAGACTGCAGGGTTACTCCCAGGGTGAATATCAAACAGTATTTATTTCCAGGAGGCACAACAACGAGCCGAGGTACGCAGCCGCACAGAGTTACAGAAATAAATCCCCGGTAATCCAAGCCCCTACGATCCAAACAGATACGCACGCCGTGAGGTCAGGGGGAGAGGGGAGGTAGGGAGAAAAGACAGAAAGAGAAATAGAGACTGTATCATCCCATGGTCTGGTTACGTGGTTTGGGCTGCTCCAGTGCAGGTCTGTATTTCAGAGCAGGTGCAGCCCCGGCCCCATGGCGACCGCCTTGCACCCGGTTGCCTGGCCACCCCGGCACCTCCGCCGCGTGGCTTCTCCCCAGACCTCTGGCTGCGTGGCTTCTCCTTCCTCCGTACTGCGGTCATAGTGCCCGCTGGACAAAATGTTTGAGGCAAAAAGCACTCGGGCTGCCCTGACAACTAGTCTGCCATCTCCCTCAGCAGTTAGGTAAATCATTGTGCCAGCATGAGGATGTTTTAGAACTGCAATGACAAAGTTAGAAAATGAAGATAGCACTGGGTCAGTGCTGACTTGAATCAGCTTGAACTGATAAAAAATGGTGTCTCAATTGAGCATATAGCTGTGTCTGTTCACACCTCTCTTAATTATACTGGAAAGTATCCTGACTTGAAAGCAAGGTGAAGATAGGAAATTAGGGAATAGGTCTTCTGCCAATTTGCCAATTCATATTAAATCTCCTCAATTACAAGTTGCCTGTAATCTTACAAAACCCCAAAATACATAATTCAATTTTCTATTGATGTTAAACTGAGGTAAAACTCAACTGCTTACTGAACTACTTGTATGAATATGACAACTTGGATATTGCCATGCTATTCAAAATTGCTCGAGTAGCCCTTGTGCTGCCAGGCTTGCAAAAGGGCACTGGGCATTCTCATGCTGCCTAATGGCAAGGGTGAGGTGGAAGAGTCCTGCTTACTGCTGCAGCAGAGCCCTCACCTCCTGGGCTGCACTGCCAACAGAGCAGGCTTTTGGCGGTACGTTTGGTGTATGATCTATCTGTTTCTAGTTAGGAAAGTAAAACTGCCCACAAATGCTAGATGCAGGTTTCCAAAGGTTCAGTTGCTTTGCCCTTCTCATATGCAGCACAGGAAGGAAAAGATCTTTTGAATTCAACTGAGGAGACATTCTCTATGTTAATGTCAAAGCCGTAAGCATGATTTGTAGCACAAAGAAATGGCTTGCACACAATTGTTGGCCACTAGAGGGAATTATAGGAGTGGAGAAAGAATTAGATACACTGCACAATAGATGTTTTCCTCTAACGCAAGCTTGCCTACCTGTGATGTGCTACCTACTGTATATGCACAGCTAAAAAATTATAGAGAAAAGACAGCACTTTATGTGTGGTTAAGTCAATATAAGAAACTTGTATTAACTGAGTTTAAAACAGATCAACAACAGGTTTGATTGTTAAAATGAAACAATTTCTTTGCACAGATTTTTTTTGTATCAGTTTAAATTGATATAGGTTAAACCTATTCAACATCCACCTGCAGACAAGCACACTACATTCTTTTAACCTGTTAGAAAAGATACTAAGTACTGTTCTTTAGACTTGCTGACATTTAAACAAGTGTAGCTTGCTTTTTTAAATATAAGGATTAAGTTGCTTTTATTCCTTTTATAAAATATAAATTACATTATATATTACATTACATATATAAATTACATTAATCTTTCAAATAAAGTAGTTGTGAATGATGGGCATACTAACTTCTTTAAACCTGAGTGGAATTATACTAGCTACAAGAATCCTGCTCATGAGTTTAAGGGCTACCCTACTGAAACTGGAACCAAAACTGATCTCCCATTACAAACACTTAATTTAGAAATCACCCTTGCAACACCTCCCAGACAAAAAAACCAAACCACCTGAAGCTGTGGCATCAAAAGTTTCAATCCAAAATGAATTATTTTGAGAAATAATGCACAGTGATAAGTTCTGTAGAATAAGAATTTAAATTTCTTTAAAACGAACTGCTCTCATACTACTTTCTTGGGGCACACATCTCTGCAGAGATTGTGGTGGAGAGGTCAGAAATGGGCAGTCATCGACACCTCTGACAGCAACATATTGACTAGTCTTTTTCCAGTGCTTGTCTAAGGAGACAGTGGCTCTACATTGTTCTTGTGTTGTAATAAAAGCTATAAGGCACATTCTAGCTCTGTAATGTTAGAGACTTAATTGTGCATAGTTGAAGTTACTGAGAGTTTTATCATTTACTTAGAAGGAGTAGGTATGGTGCCTAGATATTTTGGTGAGATCTGCTAGTACATTTTAGCATACTGATAAAAATAATTCTGTGTAGATCAGTCATCTACATGTATTTGCTTCTGTTTTTCTTTTCTAATGTGCATTACAAGAGAAATGTTATGACTGTTGAAAGAACCTTGATTTATTTTTTGCCTAAGGGGAGTCTCACGTTGAATATATTCATATACAACATATAGCAAGAAAGTTGCTCACTATAAGCAACTTTACAAAAGGGAAAGCTGAGTGACTCAAGGAATTGCCAGCTCCTTTCACCTCTGTCAGGGAACTCAATTTATTTTTTTTCTCACTATGATTTCAATGTTTCTCATGGGTTTTTTTCAAAGAGAAAGCAAGAAATTGTTTCATCTGTAGGTGCCCAGTGAACATTGTTTGCAGAAAAATCTGCTGAGTACTGGCCATAATTTTGTGGACATTATTCCATTATGAATGAAACTGAAGCCTCAAACTAGTACAACACATAAGTGAGCAAAATAAGACAGACCTGCAGTAAGTCTGACCCCTGCTACAGCAAATGTTCAGCCTGGCAGGACAAAGCAATGAATATTCCAAGTTCATATTTCTCATTCTTTTAAAAATAAACTGCACCCATTTTGCTCTTCAGACCATATGGCATGAATAATTTCAGTGAAGCATTCATCACATCATGATTTACACTGACATTGTTTCTTAGAAGTTAAGTGGTGCAGCTTCACTGTGTGAGGAGCTTCATGTATTGCAGCCATTCTCATTTGTTTCACTGAGAGGTAACATTCATCTTAGCTCAAAACTCGAACTACAGCAGTAGGTCTAACCAAGCTCAAAGTGTTCCTGCTTTTAAGTCAGAAACCTGCTATTGAGTCCCTACAACTAATGTCAATAATACTGAAAGGCTGCAGACTCCTCCAGGAAAGCCTTTGTGTGAGGGCATCACAGGTGCTATGCTGCCTCCACAGAGAAACCAGGCACATAGATTTGCAGAAGTATTTTTTTAAAAAATCACTGCCTGTTTCTTTATTCCACAGATGTGCCACAGTTCAGTGAATTTTCTGTGATTTTTTTCTCCACTATCGTCTTCTTTCTGATGAGAACAGAAATTGGAAAAAGGAAGATCTTTTGCCATTAGTAAGACAAAATTATTTCTCTGCTAGTCATGTGCACAGCAGGAAATCACTTAAAATTCTTTGTGGTTCAAGTATAAAACCCAGTGATATCCAGTTAGTAAATATGGTAGATCAGAACTTAACTTATTTAGAAATTATCATGACCATCATACTCTCCTCAGCTCATAAAATGTAAAGAATCTGTTCTAGGTAAAAGAAGAGACAGGAAACATAAGATAATATTAAATGATGGGAATAGTTTGCTTCTTTAAAAAGACCCCAACAAATCATAACATCATCAAGTGGTAAATGTATATTGGGTCTTGGATGTGAAGCTGAGACTTTCAAAGGATGAGACATCCATTCCACTGGGGCTTGGTGCACAAGTCATACTGCACAATTTGTAACAAAAAAGGATTCTTAACATATTGGAATAAAGATTTTTTAACAAGCCTCCATCTGTTAAACCAGCAAGTTGGCTTGGTCTGATCATGCTTGCTGTTTTAATAAATAGCCAGCATCACTTTCCAAACCGCAGCTTTCAAATTATTTTGGAGGATTTCAGTTTGCACTAGTTGTGGCCAGTCCTGAAATGTTTACATTGCTTGTACGTTTGGAAGAGCCTACACCACAAAGACGGCCCAATCTCATGGCTGGTGGCTTGGAAGAAAGGCACGCCAGTGCCATTTAGGAAGGGTGGGATGAGAAGTGACCTCAGGATAGCCACTTCCTTGACTAATGGTATTGTAAATGAGGCATAATTGGTCTCAGACAGGAAGGGAGTGAACCACTAAAGTCCAAAAGCAACTCCCTGTCTGGAAGGTGTGTTTGCCACAGAAAAAAAAAGCTACTCTGTTAGGATGGGAAAAGGAACTGAGGGCATGTTTGTCTTTTTGTTGGTTGTTTTTTTCCAACAACACAAATGAAAATGTCAACAAAGAAGTGTGCATGAAGTTCAATTCTTGCTATTCATTCTCTAAAAGAAGACACTTTTCATTTAAAGGCCTCAGTAGTGATATGCTAGCAGTTTTCAGGAGACTAGTAATGGAAAACCTTCACCAAGCAAGATTAGAACCCAAAGTTTTGCATTGTCTGACAGAAATTCCCTTCTAGGTAGGGAATCAAGCTCTAAATCTAAGTGTGGCCTTAATGTAAATCAGCGTAAAGCTGTGATTCTGGTACTGTAAATGGGCTACACACCTCTATGCAAACTAGCTCAGAAATTTAATAAAGTTGTATCAAGGATAGGTACTTATTGATAATCACATTATGAAGGGAAATACCAACATTTTCCCTAACTTACCTGGCCAACACATTTATGTCAGCACTCACCATTCCCAGATTGCCTTTCCATTCTAATCAATATATGTGAAAATAGAAAAAAAAAATTCTATATCCTAAATGACATCAAATTAATAACCTATTATGCTCTTTAGAAAGGAAAACTGCCGGAATTTGTGGATAACATGGCTGAAAGAATCTAAAGAGCAGAGAGGCAACAGGAGGCTGTGAGAGGGAGGGAGATGGGATATTTAGGGTGTATATTTATTTGATCATTTTACATGTTAGTAGTAAAAGTTAAAGCAAAGAATCAATGAAGTTAAGATGAATGCTTGTGATTCAGAGTAAAAAATGCAAAATGCCATCAAACAGAAATCATAATGGGAGAAGTGATTAAAAAAAAGATTTAAAAAAAAAAATATTAACAGCTGAAAAGATACACTGGTTAGAAGGGCTGAGCATGCTTGCTTGATGCCCTGTGCCTCTGAAGTCCTGAGTGCATGGATTATCCAAAACAAGAAGCAGTGAGGATTTGGATGCTAGCCTCCAATGCATAGCATTAGAGATTTTCTTAGGAGACAATGAAAAAACATTTAATTGTCCAGTCTGTTCTCTCTTCTCCATATTCTCTGTTTCTACGTTTGAGTTTCTCATGCATGCTTTCCTGGGGTGTTTTATCAAGACTTTTTCTCCTCTCCATTTCAATCATGTCCTTGTCCCACTTCCCCTCCTGAATTTCAAGAAACTGCAAACCACAGGAAGTGCTAAACCTTCAGTGAAATAGTTATTGAAGCAGCTGAGCCAACATGGCTGAAATGATAAAAATGGAGTAATTTAAAGGAGCATGAAGCATTTGAGCTCAAATGATTGAAGTCTGACATTAGAAGCAATCAAAAAGTGTATTATGTGGCCTTTAATACTTAGACTCTTTCTCTCATGGAAAATTTAATACAAACAAACATATGTGCACACATACACAGATATGTATGTATATATAAAACCATGTCACTCACTTATATTTGAGGTTGGGGGTAGGTTTTTGTTCTTAGGCTCTGTATTTCAAATGATTCATCTATGTACTGCTTTTGTAAAATGTTCATAACCCCATTCTATTGGATTCTCCTAGAAAAAAAAAAGATATTTTAAGAAAGCTGATTTTGCTTTGCCTTGAACTGTAGGCCTTTTTTTTAAAGTAGTAACTCAGCCTTTTCATTTTCTTTCAACCCTTTCACTTCCTCTGTTGCTATTCCTTGAGAACTGTGGGTGGCCAATGAAGCAGTGAACATCACATGTCACTTAGCAACCTGATGTTCATAAATAGTAACAATCATTTTTCTAATGGTTCCTCATCAGGAAAAATGCTTAGACCCACTCCATTCTGACAGTGCCAAATTCTTCCTCTGACTGTCCAGCATATGTATAGCTTAGGCTTTCGTTTTGAGGGGTCTGATTCCAAATGATAACATCAAGGCTGATGATCTTACAAGGCTTCTAATGTATTTCTGAGCTTACTGGTAACACATAATGACAATAATTGTTAGTGCCCTAGAAACTCTTTAAGAATAGTCTTCTCTCCCTTTCCCCAGATGTCTGCATTGCATAAATCTCAGATGACCTCAACATACTGTTGGCAAGATGAAATCAGAAGGGTCATCCACAAATGACTTCTTTTTTTTAAAAAAAATGCCTTAGGGGAATACTCAGGGAGCTCAGAAATTTTTCAGTCCTCCTAGAAAGAATCTGGCAAGATTTTTGTGTATCCTTTTAATATTAGTACAGTCCTTTAAAATGGCTATGCTGTGAAGGTCTGTCTTTGTTATAGACAAATTTTTGCCAACAGCATACCTTTGCATGAGTTATTAAGGCCGAAACTAAAAGATAAGATTATAAATGAAGAAAAGTAGAACTGTGCAAGCCTTTAAAAAGGATCTTGCAAGCACTTGCTTAGGAAATATAGCAAAATTGTGCAACCATCTAAGCCCAGCTTGTCCCCAAGGAGATTTCTGTCTGAGTGCACAGATAAAAACTGAACCTTGTCTGTGTAGCATCAGTTCCCCTCTTTCTAACCATCTGGCTGCTCCTCAAAGATTTGGGGGCTCTGTAATGGAGAAAAATGAGTAGTGTGGGTGAAACCAAGAGACTGTCATCATGTGTGCATGACGGTTTCCACAAACCCCCCTTCTACTCTGTAAATACTCTTCTCCCTATCTCTATTTGCACTGCTAATTTGTTGATCAAGTAACTAGTGGCTAAACTACACAGACGGAGAAAAGCATCTGGATTTCTTGCTCCCTTTATTCTTGACAAGGGGGAATGGCCTCAAGCTCCGCCAGGGGAGGATTAGGTTAGAGATTAGGAGGAAGTTTTTTACGGAAAGGGTCATTAGGCATTGGAATATGCTGCCCAGGGAGGTGGTTGATTCGCCTTCCCTGAAGGTGTTTAAGTTACGAGTAGACGAGGTCCTGAGGGACATGGTTTAGTGATTTGTGGGAGTGGTTGGACTCGATGATCCAGTGGGTCTCTTCCAACCCGGTGATTCTGTGATTCTGTTTTATTTGATGTTTTTTTAATATTTAATATACTATGCAATATAGAAGTAAGGCTCATTTTTTTTTATTTCCAAGACATGTTTTGTCATTCATACCTTCTTTCTGTGGAGCTGCATTTTATTTCTGTAAATCTAGGGAGAAAACACCTACATTAGAAACATTCGGCCCACAGAGCTCTATAGAATTCTCACATAGCTGCACTGGCTCATAACAGCAAAATATTGTTGTCTGAGCCACTTCAGAGACAGAGGCCTATATTTGGAGAGTGACAGCAGTAAAACTGCTATAAGCAGTCTTAAAATTTCAACTTCAATGTGTCTGGTGGAAGCCAGAGGAATAAGAACCACAAAATACACCACTTCCTCTTGTCTGAGGGAAGTAAGGACAGCAGTACTTAATCAACAGCACTCAAATAGTCTACTAAAACCTTTAAACTCAGCTTAACAGGACAGATACAGTGATCCCTATAATATATTACTTTCTACTGTTTCTTTCCACAAGCAAGAAAAACTAAGACTACTGTTGTGAAAGATGAATTTATCCAGGTTTGGATTTGTGGTAAAATATGCAAACTAAGAAAATGAAGGAGAGATTATGGCCTCTGCAAATGCATGTTTTATTCCCTGCCAAGAGCAGAAGATTTTTTTTGTTTTTTAAATTCACATTTTTTTACCATATACATGATGTGATTACTCAGAAATCATCAGATTTGGGTTGTGTGCTGGTTGGAGACATAGGAAGAGCAAGTCCTTAGCCTGATTACTTCCTAACATTTTTATTTGCCTCATAGTCCTCTTACACGTTATGGTGTGAATTACAGTTGGAAGATATACCTAAATGGAAGACACATTATGGTATGTAACAAAACTAAAATCACAAATAGTTATGAGCTGCAATGAAGGTTATTTAGGAAGGAAGACTATTTCATGCTCTTTGTACGTCAGTAGATGCTTCTCCGCACGCTCTCTACATAAACAATGTATGTGCATTTTTGGCAATGCATGTGTGTGTTTTGTAGATAGCAAACTCCACCGAAGAAATTTGTCAGAACATATGGTGGATGGAGCAATCCCACCAGCACTGATGGGGACCAAGCCTAAGACCCACAGTCCAAGGGATTACTCAGACTCAACTACTGAGACCAACTTGTATGCTCATCTTACTGGAGAAATTATAATCCAGATTTAGGTAGTAAATCAAGAATAATGGAAAAAAAAGTATAAGGAACCTCTATTTTGTGAATCCTGGTACTGCTCTTGAGCTGCCCAGCAGTCCGTTGTTTGATATGGTTGCTACTTGCTTCAGCTGTATATCTTTAAGAGTCAGACAAAGGATCCATTTCTGTCTCAATATTTGCTCATTTTTAGCCTCAGAACTTGACTGTATACAGAAAACAACCAGAGCTGGTGTGGAACAAATGCTTTGTACCTAACTACCTACACCTGCCTCCTTATCTCAAAATGTTTTGTACATGTCTTCCTGTTTTGTACAAGCCTTCCTGCTCCATACCATTGTGAAAGATCCATGAAGCAAGGAGGAAAAGACAGGAAGATTATTGACGGGACTTACTACAGACCCATAGCCAACATGAGCATGTGCGCAAGGTGATGATGACTACTACCACCTGAGCCCCTTTTCCTTCCCTCTTCTCCCCATCTCTTTCCTTGTTCTCTGTCTCTATCATAAGTCACTTTATGGGCATAATTAATAAAGTGCCAGTTTAGATTGAAATTTGACTCCCTTGAGTCTCTTTGAATTATTTGCACTCTGAAATCATAAATGAAATGAACCATCACGTGTCCGCTTTCAGGCAGACTGTGACGACATCAACCAAATTCTTCTATTACTTTGTGGAATTCATCCAGGGTTCTACTCTCTAACTTTAGTGAGTTACTCCGGATTTAAACCAGTGTAAGCAAGGGTCAGTTAAAAATACTTGTGCCAGAATTGACCTTTGAAAATACATTGCTCCATGATAGATTGTCTGCTGAGGTAGACAACATGTCTTGCCCATAATTATTTTGTGTTTGCTTCTTTTCCTCTGTCCTTAAAATGAGTTCATGACCTCATGACTCTAAGAGTAAATATGTTCTATAATGAATATGATTTTTATTCAGAATTTGGAGGAAATTAAAGCAAATGTTGTATGTAATAATACTGCATGGAAAAAGCAATGATAATTATCTGATGAGAGAGTTAATATGAAGGGCACTCAGATAATCCTGTGGTTTGAGGTAAATGGCAGACAATGAAGTAACCCTAATTAACATCATAAAGCAATGACAAACAACATTAGGCCACCAGCTCTTGGCTAATATATTATTTCCTTCAGAATACCCATGCATTAAAAGATTAGGGCATATATAGAATCACAGAATGATTTGGGTTGGAAGGGACTTTAAAGATCATCCAGTTCCAAGGCTCCTGCCATGGGCAGGGACACCTCCCACTGGATCAGGCTGCCCAAGGCCCCATCCAACCTGGCCTTGAACACCTCCAGGGATGGGGCAGCCACAGCTTCCTTGGGCAACCTGTGCCAGTGTCTCACCACACTCATCATCAAGAATTTCTTCCTAATGTCTAATCTAAATCTTCTCCTTTCCAATTTAAAGTAATTCCCCCTCATCCTATCATTACATGCCCTTGTAAAAAGTCCTTCTCCATATACTCAAATAAACCCAATTCCATGAGTGGATTGTCACATTGTACTGCTGAAAAAAAATATTAGTAAAGAACTTTTGTTCCATTTATAATATGTTGCTTATATGGGTTTCTTCTTCATCTGCAATAAGAAATCATGTGTGTGGGTTTTTTCAGTTGTTTTGATTTTAAATGAAGCTATCATGCTTTAGCCAAATTCGACCCAGACTTTCAATCTGTACTCTTCCAAGCAAGTCCTTACTCATGCAGATAGACCTTTGGAAATGAGTTATACCTAATGGCATTTTCTTCCCATTACTCTGGTAGATGAAGACTGCACAGGTAAAGGGGTTTAGTGAGAAAAGAGAAACCACACAACCATTGCAATAATAATGATACCAGATTTCAGTGCCGACAGTTAAATGAGAGCAACTTTGCTGCTTTAGGTACACTTCAACATTTGCAGCAGTAATCATTTAAGGTGAAACATTAGCACCTGGGAAAAACTCCTGAAAACAAGTATATTTTCTGTGGATTATATTTTTCATTGGAGGGAAGGATTTGTGACGTTTTCTTTGGCATTTTATAAAGCAAATATACATAATGTACCATTAAATATGACTTCTTGTTATCCTGTTGGTTCCTGCTGCTGTTCATTAAAATCTGGAGGCCTCTGTATAACTTGTAGATAGTCTTTCTGTGAATGTAGCACTGTGGATAAATACTATGAGATGTCATAATGAGGGTCATTTCTTCATATGTTTATACACAGACACTTGGGCATAGTATCGGAGGATGGACAATACAAAACCTTTTTAAAACTGCCTGTTTTCCCAAATTTGGGGTTTTGAGAAGTGAATATTTCTTTTCCTCTACAAAAACTATCTGAGATGAACAGAGTTTCATCCCTCAGATGAGGACGATTACCAGATAAAAATAGTAACCATAATATGATGAACAAGGAAGTTTTTCCTAGGGAAAGGGTAATACAGTATTTTCATTTTTTTCCCGTTTATTCAGTGTATATATATGCTGCTTAAGAATAAGCAGTTCATTTATTTCATTATGCTGATTATTAAAGGGTAAAAGGAGTAAAACAGAGTACCAGCCTTGAATCCTTGTCCCTCTTCACAGAATCACAGAATCACCGGGTTGGAAGGGACCCATCGGATCATCGAGTCCAACCATTCCCATCAAACACTAAACCATGTCCCTCAGGACCTTGTCTACTCGTGACTTAAACACCTCCAGGGAAGGCGAATCAACCACCTCCCTGGGCAGCATATTCCAATGCCTAATGACCCTTTCCATAAAAAACTTCCTCCTAATCTCTAGCCTAAANCCCTGGACACTCTTCAGAGCATCAACATCCTTCTTGTGCTGAGGGGCCCAGAACTGCACACAGTATTCAAGGAGTGGTCTCACCAGTGCCGAGTACAGAGGGAGAAAAACCTCCCTGGACCTGCTGGTCACACCGTTTCTGATACAAGCCAAGATGCCATTGGCCTTCTTGGCCACTTGGGCACACTGCTGGCTCATGTTCAGCTGGCTCTCGACCAACATCCCCAGGTCCCTCTCCTCCTGGCAGCTCTCCAGACAGACCTCACCCAGTCTGTAGCTCTGCATAGGGTTGTTGTGCCCCAAGTGCAGGACCCGGCATTTGGCCGTGTTAAACCTCATGCCATTGGACTCTGCCCAGCAGTCCAGTCTGTTCATATCCCTTTGCAGAGCCTCCCTACCTTCCAGCAGATCGACACTTCCACCCAGCTTAGTGTCATGACCTGGCAAGCGATCTTTCCCAGTGTGAGTCAGTGAGGATTTTGCCATGTAATTAGGAGTGACTGGGAAGGCACATAGAGTAGCAATTGTCCATCTGCTGGAGATCTCTGGTATATTGTTCTGTAATCATGCTCAATTTTACCTAGGCATCTTAATCTACAAAGCAAGAGGGGAAGAGAGCAAGACTGGAAGAGAGAGCAGTTTTTCTACTTTAAACTCAAGATTTGTGCAAAATATTGGATGCTTTGACTATGATTTATGAAATTCAATGAGCATTGTCTATCAACTACCTAATTTTGTTTCCTTTGCATAAATATGACTATGATGGACTTTGATTAACCTTTCTACACATTTTGTGTTGTTATACTTTGTAAATAACATTGACTTTTTCCTTCATATTTTTTTTCTCCTGATAACAAAACATTGCTTAGTTAGATTTATACAAAGTTATCCAACCATTAGTCTTTATTGAGAACTCATAGAGTAGAGAACTCACTACTAATAAATACAGCAAGTTAAGAGGGATGTGTGTACATAGTAAAGAGGTGGCACAGAATGACAGGGAAAGGGCAGAAGCTTTAAATTAAGAAAGGAAAATGATGTAATAATGATTAAACCACAAAACAGAACTCCAACACAGTGAATAAGCAATGAAAATAAGGTAATAAAAAGGAGTACTGAACTAGCTCATGAGACATGTTATTACAGTGAACATTATGCTAGCACTGTTTATTTTGCTTAGCATTATGGCCACCTTGAAGGTTGCTATGACAAACGTGTGTGAGCATTTAATGGAAACTGAACATTTTTTTTAGCTAAGAAGGCATCAGCCAGCTCTCTGCCTACTCAGTTTCCTAAATTACATGCCACATAAATTTAACTTTATTTGCACTAGACAAATGTTAACATTAACCACTTATGGGTTAAAACAATTTTGGAAATATTCAGTCTGTTTCTCTGTTGATATTCCACAATCTGTACAATAAAATATATGCAGTTATGCAGTTTTGCTTGAAAAAATATTCACTCAAAATCTACAGCCCAAATCCAGCACATAAATAAGAATTCCTACTTAGCTAAAGGGCTGATCCAGAGATAAAATTAATATATATAGCTTCTTCTAGATTTAAGGGAAATTCAAGTTGTTTTCATAACTGGCCTTTCAATGACATTTTTTTTCTCAGCACTGAGTCTTATTCATGTGTGACTAAGAGACACTAAAATTTATGCAAGCTTCTTACAGCAGAGGGAGTAAAGGAGGAAAAGCACACCAGGGTTTCTCCATGCAACTTACAAAAACATTATCGATGTGGTTCATTCATTGAGCAATGACAAATCCAGAGACCTGTTACCTACTGGGATGGATGTACTGGGCTGAACAAAGAGTGAAAGTAGAATTGGAGTAACCACAGTCTGAGCTAAAAATAAGGCACAGTCAGGCCACTGGAACAAAACACACAGGAGATTCACACATTGACAGTGCCTCTTTCCAGGCTGTTATATAGTGATGCAATTTAAACTAGGTATTTGGGAGTTTTAATGGCATAGGAAGCAGGTGAGGAGTTCCCACCTGACCTACCAGGACACACAGAGGGAGTGGTAGAAGGCTATATTACCCTTGCAGCTTTTGAAGTTGCGTGAATAAGCTCTGCTTTATTATGTACCTAGAAAACATTAAATGGCAATAGAAAGGGGTCACAATGTAAGTTCTGAGAGAAGACAAAAAGCTGGTGTAAAAAAAGAATATGAGATTAGGAAGTCAATCTATATCAGACCTCATCATTTCAAAATGAATGAATCACTTCACTCTACTAGGACCTCAAGCCAAAGATACACTGCCCTCTAACTTGCTAACTAATGAATGTTGTGATATTATTGTTGGAAACCTTGATGTATGTTCTGTCTTTCCTAAAACATTGTTTAGCAGATGCATTTTTTCAAGACTTTTCTCCTTGTTCCTAGAGGATGACTGGTACAAACCTGTCATGGTCTGTACATCTTAGCACAAAATTGCAATTTCATTGTTGAGGAGCCAGATGAAAAATAATGCTGTCACTACTAGACTAACAAAAAGTTCCAAGGAGGTTCCAGGATACATCACAGGAACCTGTAAGTCTACAAATGATATCAATCATCTTCTTGTCTGATGTTCACAGAATCACACAGAAT
>WAAB01010741.1:0-20899 GCA_013389865.1 Piaya cayana
CTGTGATTCTATGAAATTAAAAATGAAAAGGTAATTAATTAGGACTAGTCTTTAATTTCTTCCCTTTTGCAGTATGTCTGCTCCATTTTTTTACTTAAAATATTCAAACATTTGATGTCTTCTTAACCCTTGGCTTCCCATTTCAGCTTTCCATTTGCTGTGGGCCAAGTTATTGCCAGTGTTTGAGATCAATCCAAGTCAGTTTGCTTAGTAGTACATTAGTGGATTAGGATTAATCTGCATTAATGTAGCATGGTTTAGAGCAACTGAATTCACCTCTGTAGGGTTCACTGCTCCCTCTCTGCCTAAATTCTTTGTTATGTGCTATCCAATAAACAAGACCAAAATTATGGTTCCTACTGGATGCTAGCAAGAAAGATGAGCTAATTAGCTTTAATAGAAAGAAATAAGGAACATTTTGTGGTTTGCTGCCTCTGTGGCTATCTACATAGGCAGTTGCAGTGGTGTGAAGATCGTTAAGGGGAACTGAAGCCAAGATCTCAGTTACTCTGTGAATCTGTGATACTAACGGGTACGGGCAGACTGGGAAGAGACAGTTGGGGGATATCAACAAGTAGAATTTTGTGTACAAGGACCTTAAAAGTACCTTTGAAAGGACTTTTTTTCTCAGTGGAAGGTAGAAGAGTAAGTAGGAGAAGGGAAGAAAGCAAAGCAGGATTGCTCTTCACAGAAGAGAAGCAGAGAAGGTGAAGCTGAGAGAAAAAGAAGATGACAATGTTAGAATGGGCAATTGTGATTCCAGTTTTTGCACTATCCTGCTTTTGATTTTTCAGTTATTTTCCTTTGAAGAGAGGGTCCTTATTGTGGGGTGCAGAAATGGTGCAGCACCAGGGAATGTGTATCACTGCTTTGTTACCACAGGAATCAGACAGTGGAGCTGTCTGTACTGTTTGCAGTGCAAAACATAGAAGCATTAAACAGTAAAATGCAAAAATAGAAACCCAGTTAGTTTATCAGTATACACCAGTACTTTGAAGATTAAATATTGTTTGTTTATTTTCTGAAGTTGGCAAACTCTGCTGCAAGTCATGCGACTCTTTCCTTTAGAGCAGAAGCAGTAATCCATCCAGTTTCATATAAACTGACTGTGAGCAAACCTTTATGGAGCAGCAACAGCAAAGTAGTTTTTGTAGTTATCTTCTAAAAATTCCAGTCGGAGCAGATACTGGCATCAGTTATGCCTACTCTGTTTGGAGTATCAGCTTGCTGTATGTCTTATTCTTATGATAAGCCTACTATTGAAACATTAGCAAGTAATGTAAATGAAAACTTCAAATATGTAGGTTTTTTCGTATTGAAGGAAGTGACTTCCCTGGCTGACAGGTAAAATCAAAGAGGCACTAACAGAAAAGTTCCAGGAGTTGGACAGAGGTGATAAAAAGCCCTATTTGTTGAAAAACCTTGGCTGACTATATTAACATTACACTATGTAGTCAAGTTATATCTACTTGGAAAGCATATTTTTATATTTGAGGTCCTGTTTGGTTTATATGATACGGCACTGGACTGTGAAATAGCTGTTGAGAGTGAGATGTGTTTGCAGGACAGATTTAGGTGCCTTTTTTTGAGCCTTATTTATAGTTTAATATAGAATCAGAAGAGGAGGAATTAGTCATTTGTCATAGAGAAAATGGATTAGTCCAGTTTAAATGTAAGGGTGGTACATATCTAGTGTCCACATGATGGGTTGCCTCATCTTCAGGGATCACGGGCTATGCTTTACTCTGTTGTATCGCTGAGGTGAACACTAAATATTAATGCTTAATGAGCTACTCTGTCAGGTCTCTCAGCTGCAAAACAAAGAATTTGTTTCTTTGCTCTGCAAATTAACTGATTAGTGGGAAACTGCTTCGATCTGGTGTTTTGTGGACCTTCCATGGACAAGTTCTTCAGACTAGCAACTCTTTACTGCACTCCTGCTGATTTCACCTAGCCAAAACCTCCCAGTACAGGGAGGGTGGGGGTTATTCTGCAGAGTTAATCCAATTCTGAAGTGGATTTTCAATATCAAATCTCCTTAACCTCAGGCATGCACAGTAAAGCATGACACTTGTGTATATGCCTTCCTAGTGGGGGATTCCTGCCTTTGTGCAAGTTGTTCACAGATTTTAGCAATAATTGTGGCTACTGTCAGTGATGGTTACTGACTCTTGTTTACACTCAAGTTTTTGTCAGCAGCATTGCTGGTTGCAAGCATGATTTGGCTGGATGAATTTAATTTATAGTAGGTGAATAGTGATGATTTTATGTGGTAGAGTTTCTTTTAAAGCGCTGAGTTTAAAACCACTGTCATTACAGCATGTCACTGTCCTGTATCTCAGTTCAGTGTGAGCTGTGTGTGCATAGTTCACACAGGTCTTAAGAAAGCATGATCTCCTTTCTAAGGATTAGAAGTAACATAAGCAGTTGGAAGCCAGTTGTTGTAGCAATAATATAAATGTCTGTTGGGAGGTAAATGTTTGTACATACCTGCAGTCAGATTACCCAGCAGTGAGTTCTGTGTATTTTTGGGGCCACTGCAAAGAATTATAATGTAACCATCTTTTCTCATTTGTTTCCAAAGATGATCTGGAGGTTTCAGGTGCTTTTTACGTAAGTGTGCGTGTTACAGGCTTCTTAACATCCAGAGCAAAGCCAAATACCCTTCTTTCTTTATTTTGTTTAGCAATAAGTTAGACATTGTTTTTACTGTTTCATCTGTTATTACTGTTGTACAGAATAGTAGCCTTCCAAGGAAATTTTGCTTGTGAGAACGTCAGAAAATAAAATTTTGTTTTAGAAATCCAGATCTCCTGATGCATCAAAACTTGAGAAATTATTTAATCCTGGGGCGTCTATTCAAAAGAACTGAAAGAATATTAAATGATTCTATTCATAAAGCACTAAACACCAAAATCCTGGCAGATACGAATGAATACAGTATGTATTTTACTGATTCAGATGATGTATTTGGTAAATTTTCATTTCACATACTCTAAAAGAATGGTGACACATGGTTGTTGACAGTGGTATTAAGAACACTATTGCAGGCTGATAGCATCCAGAATAGCATGACAGAGGCTACAAAGAAAAGCCCAGCATTGTGGAGAAATTGTGGGTAGAACCCAGGCTATCAGGCATCATTTGCTTGAGGATCAGTCTTGTCATTAAGGAGAATGTGATTATTTCAAGATGTAGGGTTGCAGGACTATAGCGTGTCCTAGGAAAGAGACATATTCCTCTCTGGTGGATCTGAGTATGGTTCTATAGACTGTTTAAAACTTTTGATAGGGCAGTGTAGAGGGTCTGAAGTGGTGAGGTCAGTCTGTGGGGCCTTCGTAGCTCCTTTAATGGTTTGCTGGTTCCACACCGGGCAGCACGGAGAGGAGATGGCAGGCTAAGTCCGTGGCTCAGGCTGCAGTATGAAGTCATTACAGAGCAAAAACTGTGTAGAGGTTATAGAGGCTATAGTATCAAGAAGTAAAGGAACTTCCCCAGCAGGTTGCCTGCAAGTTTGGGAAGGCTAGTAGACTAACTTGAGGGGTCCTATAAGAACCTGGAGAGGCAGAAGGGCATCATGGAAAGAATAGCCTTGCTAAACACATAATCTGCATCTGTCTTCAGGAGCAAACACCCAGCTGTTCACACCTGGTAAAGGGGCATTGTTGTCTGGGTAAATCCAAAACCCACCACCAACAGCATCAACTTTGCCTGCGTTGATTGCCTGCCTTCTTTCATACTGCAGCCTTCAAGAAGCACTGCTGCTTAAGCTGTTTTCAGAAGATGGAAAATGTGTCAGTTGTCCAAGTGGCTGAGGGAGCGCCATCAAAGGAATAGATTGCTAGAGCAGGGAACGTTCAAGAGGAACAGAAGCCAGGAAATATTTAATCGTATAGCTGTTGAGAAAGCTAAAACTGGAAACAGTCTGCTTCCCCGTCAGGGCACTGGGACCTCTGCTGGGTCACAGGTCTTGTTGATATTATTGGTTTTCCTCTGAGCAGAAACAGTTAAGTCAGGATAACAATTAGAACAGGTTAACTTTTCCTTAAGAGGTGGGAGAGCGGGATTTCCTTCCTGGAGATGGGCTATTTGGCAAAATGTCAGAATCAAGACTTTCTAGAAGCGATGGTTCTCATTTGACCCTGGTTGTCCAGTGTTTAAGGTGTGGGAGCCTGTGGCAAGCTTTCTTGTCTAAAGTGTTTATGCCAGACTTTGCTGGAAGCGAGGACATTAAACAGAGGCTATTTTCCCGGGTGTTATTTAATAGAAAAACATTTTCCCTTTCTGTTCTATAGCAGACTTCACTGGTTGATGGACAAGAGCTGTTGGTCAGTTTTGAAGATACTGCGTAAAAACTGGGCATTGATCCTTCTGAGCCATGATCTCATCTGTGAAGAATGAAAGCAAGATAAAACCACAAAAGCTAGCTTTTAAAATGAGAATAACAATTCTTAGGTCATGGCTAAACTGCTTACTATCTTAATCATAATTTTTCAACTTTATCAAGGTACAAGAAAAAGCAAAACAAACTGGTTTAACTCTCTCCCTTTGTGGAGTGCTCTCAGTGTGGCTCGTGTGTCTTGCTGAATGGGCAGGATATTTTTCACCTACAATTACAGCAACTTAGGCAGATTGTGTAGCTACAGGGTACTTACTGTGACTCTTCCACCACACCATGTTCAAGGGAGACAATTTAATGAACACAGTGCAAAATGTTATTAAAAGAAAAAAGTTTATTTTGCTTTCCTTTAAAATAGGCACCTTTAAATACCAGTAAGTAACAGAGATTTGTTTCTGGAATTACTGCCTATTCCTCTCTCGCCTCCATTTTTGGATATCTGAGTAGAGTCTGAATTGTACAGCAGGGTAAATTTTAGTCTTCAAGCTTAAAACAGTAAGATTAAAATCAAAAACCATTCTGGTGTAAAAAGATTTTATTTCTAATACCAATGTCTGCTCTTTATGTCTCTTTACTTAGGAGTAAATTGCATTTGGCTCTGAAATCTCTGGTATAGTTTAGTGGAGGTCTGTATTTTTAAATGTATTTTATGCACAATTTGTAGTCTAATGCTGTGGTTTTCCATAGTGGAATGATGTGAGGAAAGGCTTCTCTTCAGCTATGAGATGAGATGAGATACAGCAGTGCTAATCTCTAGCACATGTGAAAAATGGATGTAATGAACTCGGGGAACACAAAGTCCAGATACCAGCAGGCAGCTTCTGTGTCAGCAGCTGCTGGAACAAAAAATGATCATCATCACAAGGCTTTTGAGGGTGCCTGAAGATGATGGGAAGGGTTAACAGCATCCATACATGTGTATCCATAGACTGTGCTCTGCACATCAGATCAAATATTTATGATTGAAGGTCAGGCGTGGCCCTTTCAGGAGTCTCTCCCCTAACTATTTACAAAATACTGCTTGCAAAAGAGCACACCCAGGCTGAGTTACAACCAGACATCTCCAGTGTGTCAGGGAGGTGACATCATGGATTATGCCCAAGCGTTGGAGGGGTTCAGCCCGGCTCCCCAGTTGAGCCTCTAAGTGCTATTAATAGTAACAGTCTGAGTCATAGAAGCAGGAATGTCAGACTGCCTGGGCTGTGCTTCTCTTACACATTATGCTGCTAACAATAGAAAGCCAGATTTGTTAGAATAGAATAACTGTTTTTTTCCGTGCATGTGCCCGAACCTCTGCCTCTCTTTCTCTCTCTCTTTGTTATTTATTTATTAAAGAATGTCACTGAATAAGAAAGATCTTTCAGCTGAGGCAGGCTGGCTTGTTTCATTTCTTTCTGTTATTCTGGGTGGCACATATACAACTTATTTAGAATTTATTTACTGCAAGTGTTTTTAAGGCTGTGTGTATGCTCTGATTTTTTTTTCCATCAGGTATCAGCCATCTGCTGCTCTGGCTGATGCCTACAGCTTGTTTCTTTACATTAATTTCTCTCTGCCTACAGATAGTAGCATTAAGAAGGAATTCCCTTGTGGAGATAGGAGCTCCTGTTCAAGTCCAGCTCTGGGCTGAACATGGCTTTGGCTTAAGGGTGCAGTAGACTCATAATTGTGCCTCTATTGTGTAACCTAAAGCACATTTTGCACTGAGCTGTGGTCAAGTTGTAGGTATAACCAGATGAACCTCCCTGTAATCTAGCCCAGAATATCTTTACAGTTGACCCCGTTCTCTACTGTTGAAGTCACCACTGTCTTTGGTGAATCAATTAATTTTCCTTTGTCATTTCTCCACCTCTAGTCAATGAATACTGAAATTTACTGTCCAAGCAAAGGCATGATCGGGGTAGGTTTGTATCGGTGAGGTCATTTGTAGCTAAAATGAGGAATGAAGTCATTTATGAAGAAGGAATAGGTGACGTGTAATACTAGTGACAGAGATTCCCCCAAATCCTGATACTGGCAGTATGTGTGTATTAAAATCAATACAAGCAAAGTGTTTTTACTGGGCATTCAGGGTTTTGATTAATCGTGTCTCTCGTTGGGGTGTCTTGAAGGGTGAAATCTAGGTGTAAGTGCTGCTGTTTCTGTATGCTACTCTCTCCTCCATTCCATGACTACTTATGGCTATCAACTCAAATGGAATAACATAAAAGGAGTTGTAGTTTTACAGGTATTTAGTATGTCAGAATACAGTGCTTACCAGGACTCACAAAAATTTCATTGACTGTGCGCACTGAACAGTGAAAGGTCTCATCTTTGTTATTTGTAGTGTTCTTTCAAGGTAGTGAAGAGAGTCCATATTTCCAGCTTGCATATATCGTGTGTTACTCTGTTCTGTACTATAGGCAAAAGGCATTGAGAGATTATTTAATAGCATGATTTGCGGTCTAGTAATTGGGATTTGGTGACAGCTTAAAGTAAAACCAGGAGTGGATAAACAGTGCTGACCAGGAAAACCACTGTGCCGCAGCCTGCTTCAGCATTTTCCCGTGTTCATCTCGGATTTCTCTCTTGATGCTGGCTCAGTGTGAGTAAATAAAATAATAGGAAACTCATGAATACCACTTTTAACTTTCCATGTGTGTTGGAACAGCTCTCCTGTTCTCTCTCATATCTTCTCCCTTGCAATCTTTTGCCAGTCACTCACGAACAAATCGCGTTGCCAGCTCAGTTCTGCGAGGGCAGAGGAATGCAAGGTGGTGTCAGTGGCTGGAAATGAGGGACGGTGGAATTTAGCATTTGTTCCACAGCAGCAGCTGTAGCTGGTTGTTTCAGCACAAGGGGCAGAGTCCACAAGCAGGGTATGAGCTGCTGATAACTGCAGGAAAAGACTACAGAGGAAGAAGAGAAGACGCACGAGAAGCAACAAGGCAGTGACGAACAATTGGACCTGCTCAGATCTTGTGGGGAGTCTGACCAAGGAAGATAATTATCTGGAATTAGCTGCCTTTCTTCTTATTATTATTGTTCCACCTCAGCCAAATACTGCTGGAAAAGAGATTGTGTTTAAATTACTTCAGCTAATTCTTGCTGCTTGCACTACGAAGACAATTTGTTTGCCATGGTGAAAGAAAAAGGTAATTATGTTTATTGATAGACTGGAGGTGAAATGAACTATGAAAAAAACCTCATGTACCAGCCGGAATCACCTGAGATTTAAACCTGCATGTTTAAAATTAAGCATGCTTTGACTGACAGTTGCTGTTTACCACTTTAGAAAAGTGATGTGCCATAGCCTGCATTGATTATCTGTGTATCTCAGCAAATAAGGGTAGAAGCTGGAACACACCTATTTAAAGGTGTTGGCACAGTTGGGTTCCTTCTCTATGTATGTTTATTTTTTTAATGTGATTTAACCCAAGCTTGCTGTTGGCTGGTTTTTACCTGTGTTTGCTACATTTCAGAGAGCTTTGACCAGCAAAGTTAGCTTAAAATTTTAAACATAAACATTGATGTTCAGCAAGGCTGGACTTGAGATGGTCATGTTTTACCTTCTAATGAAAAAAATGATTTAATGAGATTTCGCATAATGTTTGAATTTTGCAGTAGTACATTATAATTGGGTTTCAATTACCTAAAAATAACACTTAAAGCCTCTACTGAAGTGTTTACTACTTGAAGAATTCATAAACGGTTATAGGATCTTTCCTTGCAGTAACACTATATCATTTATTGCATTATGAAGTGGTGAAATATGCTCTGAATTCTATTTACGTGGTGGACTGGATGTGGTTTTAGAACATTATTTTATCACAGACAGATTCAGACTTAGTCTCTGTTTCGTGAAGAGGAGGATCTGTGCTCATTGAGGACCCTGTAAAAGATACAGGGGGATAAATTCAAACTAGGGAAGAACAGAAATAAGTAGTAGCAATGGCGAGCAAGAATGAGCAGGTTTTCAACTATAAATACCCACATTAAGATTTTTTTAACACTGTGATTGGAATAAATTGAGTTAATATCGCTTCATAGATGATTGGATTGAAGACAGCAGGACAAATAGCTCATTATCTTGCCATAGTGTGTTAGATATTGAGAGAATTATAGTCATAACCATTGAACAGTCTCCTGGTCATATTTGTTGATGAAAAGCAGTGGCCAAGCAGAGATAATATTGGCTACTTAGCAGATTTGAGATCCATTACTTCAGATTTACTGGATCATTTTTATAATGTCGGTGATGAACTGTTGACCTGCTACCAGTATCAGTAAGCCATACCAGGGATGATTTAAGTATCAGTTTCACCCTAAATCCTTGAAACTGCAAGTTTCAGAATCATTTGAACCAACTATTCCACTTTTCTTTTCAGAAAAGTGAGTTACCATTCAGCTTATTGTACTTGTTGCTTGTTTTCTAATATCCTTTTTGAAATTGGGGTGCTGATTTTCTTGAAGTGTAACGTTTTTGGCTCTGCATTCAGTTTGATCCTTCGCTAGGTGTCTGCTTCCTGCCCAGCTGATGCTCGGCTCGTTGGGCTCTCGGTGTTCCGTGGGGCTGTACCTTAGGACTGTTCTGTAAATACAGTTTTAGCATCTTGCACTGGACAAGGTGTCATACACCTGTAAGAAAATTAAAACAAGCCTGTCATATTTATAAAACAAATGAGGGAGAAAACCTCATAGAATAGTGGGGAAAAGTTGACGATAAATACTTGAAAATGTTTACAAAGCTTGTGTTTAAATTGCTTCCTTTTCCCCTCCTTACCAAGTTTAATGTGTTGTTTACAGTGGCTGTTAATATTGATGTTAGCTATCTATTTATATTTTTTTTTTCTGTTCACACAGATCAAGTACTTAGATAAAGGCTGTCTTTAATTTTGTTGTAGTTACTGATATTTCGTATCTCGTGGCTGCAGAGTGAGAAAACTGTCCAGTATTTTGCTTTTCTACTTTAGCATTTTACTTTTCTACCTTATTACTTTCAAATAATAGCTTTAACAAAGTTGTTTTTTCTTAAATTCTTTCCTTTTTTAGTTCCTTGCTTTTTTTTCTCTCCCCACTTCATCAGGAGGTCAGGAGCTGCTGCTCCTGGAGTGAGCTCTCTCTGGATTTGATACTCTTGCAAAACACAGACCAGCATAGTACAGCTGGTACCCTCCCTTCCAGCCACTGCGTGAATTGCTGTTTGAATAAGCTGAAAATGCATTTGGTCCAGTGTCATTTCATAACCATGTTCACTGGGCACTGGAGGGGCTGGTTTCAACTAGTAAAAATGCAATTCCAATTCACTGAATTGCAAAACAGTTAGTAACAGTTTTTAGCAAATTAGCATGCTTCATTATGCTCATATTGTGGAATGATTTCAGTGTCTGCCTGGTTAGTTCATACACAAAAGGAATCCTGAGGCCAGGGTGTTTTCTGCTGACACCAAATGGCGCTTCCTAAATTATGTCTGACTGATACCACATTTTCATGTCTCTGACCGTGTATTATCTGTTTCCAATTATGAGCCCTATTATCTACTTACTCAGCTAAATTATTGTCACTGTGTTACATCCAAGGGCAACTTTCTCTCTTTAAAGGTAACAGGAAGAAAGTTTACATATGCATATGCATGTCTTAGCATTAATTCTCTTCTCCCATTTAAAACCTGTATTGAATAATCTGTATTCCTAGTGCTTCTGTGATGAAGTTGATGTGTGAATTGTGAGCCTGCTAGCTACATTCCTGGGTGCTGGAAGTGTGGTAGCTTCATTTTTGCCTCCATTATTTCACATAAGCTGAGGATTCAGCCTCAATTCTTGATTTCTTGACCAGCTGATAATAAGACTGTCCTAGTGTTCACCTGCTAGTCTGTGAGAGCACATTGCAGAGCTTTGTACCTAACGAGATCTTGGATCATACATGGGAAGACCTGTGGAAGCGGGTTGGTACCTCTTCATGCCAAACTTCTCCATCTTTGGCAGAATAAGAGGAGGAAAGAGGAAGTGTTGGAGACTTCTTGGATTACAGAAGCGGGGACGGAGGGTTTATAATTTCTGTTCGTCACATGCTGATGCTGTTAAAGGGTGGGTGCTGGCACCTCCTGGGTACCAAGTTGCAGTGAGCTAGATTGTGTTTCCATGTTCTCACAACTGTCGCTGTGGGTGTTCAGTTGGTGCTGGCTTCCCCAGTAAGCAACACAGAAGATGTAGTTTGCCAAAATATGATGAACTTTTCAGTCTTAGAGAGATTTAGTTCTCTGTTGGATTCTTTTCTTACTTTTGGTAAAGTATGGTACTGATACCACTTAAGGTTATGACTAGGAGGACTGGTTTTATGCCTCCAGTAGCTACAGTCTTGTCTTCTCTTCCATTCCCATATGCAAAGAGCTATGAGTCTCCAAAGAAGCTTTTAGTCTAACTTTTGTTGTAAACAGATCTGCTTTAGATGGGATTATCCTTGAAGAACATGCAGAACATTACCTGTATGCTAATTTAAAGGTGTTTTCTACCTGGAACACTGTCCCTCCAGTGTTCTGTGCTTATGTAGTCTTCCCATTTATTCCCAGTGTGAATCAGGAAAATCCTGAATAATGGGATTTGGCTGCTGAGATTGTCTCGGTTTTCTGGTTAATGAACCATAGTCTTGATCTGAACTCATGACTTTGGAACTTTTGACCCTAGGTGACCTGGGAAAGTCTCCAAGCTTGTTGCTTTTGGAGCACATGATAAGTTTATGCAATTGCACGTTGGCAGCAGGAGGACTGAGGAGTTTTATTTGCTTTTTGCTTCAGTTTACTTAGTTTTAAATATAGTTCTGCTTTTGGACAGGGCATTTGGGGGTTTGGTTTGATTAAATCAATGTGCTACCTTGTACAAAGCCACAGAGAAAGCTTTTTATAAATATGCATGGTATCAAATGTTAAAAAAATACTCTTCTAATTAAAAGTGCTAAACTATAGATCAGTTCTGTGTTGGAGACTCTTAAGGTGACCTTGGGGAAGTAATTTGAACTCTCCTTGTGTTAATCTGTAAAATGAGGATAAGGACATTCCTCTTGTCTGCCTTGATTATTTGAATTAGAGGGTTTTGGAGCAGCGAGTTTCTTTTACTTTGTTTCACAGTTATGACAAGGAAATCTTAGTTCTGGGATTTGACTACTGCCACTTGTAGAAAAGAAAATCAAGTGGTATGTGAATGTCTTATAAACATCTTATTACTTTTTTTAAAGACAAAGCAACTGTAAATTTCTTATGTTTCTATTGGCAAATTTATAGTGGTGCGTGTTCTGTACTTTCTCCTTCTAAATTTATTTTTCAATATTAGGTTTCAAATAGCAGTTCTGGTGTGCAACATTGATACTAAGAGAAACAGAAATAACCAAGATGATGCCAGCTCAGGCACTGCGTGTTTGCTGGAGATTTTATGTTTGTTTAAATAGCACTTAGTTCACACAAGGGTACGAATATTCATATTCAAAGGGCCAAGCAAGTGAAGTGCAGTCCTGCCATGCCTGATGGCTTCCCGTGTTTCCCAGTAGTGAAATTCCATACATTCCTTACATCCCAGCTGTGTATAGGAGCCAGCTCTCTGAAGATACGATGGCAGCTAGTTTATATTGAGAAATGGGAGAACTTTTGCTGTTGATCTCACTGGAGGGTAGAGCTTAATGGTTTTAGGGATTAAATTTGAGACCACAAGAGTTCATAGGTTCAAACGGCAGTAGAGGCAGCTAAGCTGTTCCTCCATCCAAAACAGTGACTGTTGTGGGCGGAAAAAAGAGTTTTGAGTAGGGGAGGTTCAATCAATTTAATTTATTGGCAATTAATAATTTTTTTAATTACTGTTTCTGGTGTTGAAAATAAAGCAAACAATCTTGCAGTAACATACCTCAGCTTCCTTCTTGGTGGATGCTTCTTCCCATTTCTGATCTCCACCCCTCATGCCACATATTATACTCAGGACCTTTGGTGAGGCAACGCTGCCACAGGGGAAGGAGGTCAGAGCATTGTTATTCTAATTTTGTTGCTCCTTTTTTCTTACTCAGTTATTTCACCATGGCTTTCTCTGCTGGAACCTCTATCCTTTTAGAGTCATGCATCTTCCTGTGTCTCCTTTCTACCCCTGCTTGGGGCAGCAAGTTTGTCTTGGTACTTCTGCCCTGCTGGCCCTCAAGCTCTTTCTACCAAAGCTCTTCTGGTTATGTTGAATACAATTGAGTAGACTGCAAATTATGTGGCTGGTTTTCTTGGATAAAAATTCAAATGGCAAGGTTTTTAAAGACAGAATCTTGCCATAGTGAAACTGTGCATCTTTAAAGTACATTATGCTTGGGCAAAGAAATATTTTTCCAGAGGGGAGAATGTTTGGTAGCAAAGAACTTGCAAGTCAGGGCAATAATTGGAGTGCCAATGAAGGAGAGTCAGTTCTTTTTGTGGCAAAATTAATGCATACCAGGGGAAAAGGCAAGTTTCCACTAATCAAAATGTGCTGTGTCCTTTGGGTGGGAGAAGCCAGAGAACAGGATTTTGTTGTTTCTGGGGGCAATCCATAACTAATTTAAAAAGGATTATTTATAAGAAAGTTGGTTTTCCACCTAGAGAACAGTCAGTATCCCCAAAAGGATGATTAATCCTTGCATTCATTGAGCCTGGATAGCTTTCAGGCTCACTAGGGATCTGGCTGAGGAGAACACTTAGACATTGTCTTAAGCCTATTCTGTTCAGCAGACTATCTTGGTTGAGTCTAATTGAATCCCTGGGATTTAAACCTAAATAAGTGCTTCAGTGTTGTCTCAAAGTCAGGCTCCGTTTTTGGAGGCTTTGTAATATTTTTCAGCACAGTCATGTGTTTTATTGATGATGCTCATTTGGTGTTGTATATTAGCTGTGTTGCTGCATGAGACACAACTATAGGAGAAATAATACTGGCTTCTATGTGGGCTTATCATAAAGTGATATAAACCCAGAAATTATACGTGCCTGAGTAGCTCGATCATGTATGTCATCTGTTATTACATTCCATATAGGCAGGAAAACCAAAGCAGGAAATCTGAGAAATCTCCTCAGAGCTATAAAGTGAGGAGCAAGTGCTAAAATAAGGGTCAGACCAAGTAATCCCAGCTGTTCAGAAGTGAAATCATCTTGTGTTTATGCTATAGGAGAGCCTAATAGGCAAGGTTCTATAAACAGTGTCAGTGGGATAGCTCTGCAAATCCCAGTGCTGTTAGCAGCAGCTTGATATCACAGATGTTAGCATAATCTACGAGGCAGTATTGTGGAACTTTCTGTTGGTTCAGGATCTGGTACAGAAGAAGGATCTTAAATTTGTATCGTATCAAGGAAGCAATCCAATTGTAAATGCAGCTGCAGAACAGTGATTGGGTCAGACAAGACTCAATAAATGCAGTTGCATTTGTATTTTCTCTTCTTCAAAGGCTCCTCAAAACAGCATTGAGAGGTTTGAAAGCATCTGCTTGCTACCCAGGGCTTGAAGTTCTTGCCAAAGGAACAAGCTGTATTCAGTACTGCATCAGTCATTAATACTTCTCTGTCATAGTCCATATAGTCTTAAAAGTTGATAGATTTTCAGAGCACATCATTATTCATTGTTGAAATGATATACCTCAAGGAATTGACTTCTCGGCTGCAAATGTTCATAAGGTCTAGATGCCAACATGGGCAGTTAACCACAGGGAGGGCCCCTGAAATATCTTGTTTATCAGCTCTGTACACAGCAAACTGTCCTGGGAGTCAGGACCCCTGTGGAGAGTCTCAATTCTTATGGATGTGGCTGTCTAGTTTTATTTTGAGGCTGTGTAACTCTGTCCTTAGGAATGCCAGAAGTGAGGATGGTACTGATTGATGGTCATTTACAATATTCTCGTTTGAAGGAGAGATTCTAAATGTGGGGAACTGAGCTCCCATCTTTTAAAAATGATGGCTGAGGACAGGTCTCTGCAAGGTTCTCGTGGAAGACACTTGGTGAGATTGCTGGTGGGATTTTGCTACAGGTGCTGTTTTGAAAGATCTTTATGACAGGCCTATTTCTATGCAGGCTTTCCCTTTTTTTTCATATGCACATTAAACCTCAGCAATATTACATCATTATGAAGATACCAAAAGGTATCTGGGAGACCACTGTCTGAAGTAGGTCGGTGGTCCTGCTTAGACAATCTCAGGGTAAACAGCAGGAGAATTGATTTTTAAAATTAGCATTTATTTATTGATTTACTTTGAAAAGGAATTTAATTCCTTTTACCATACAGGATAGTTTTGGCAGCCTCAGAAAAGGAAGCAGAGGGGAATGCTAGTTAAAGAGTTTGTTGCTGCTGACTAGGATCCTCACGTGGGTTGCTGTTAGGATAGCTAAGAGGCCTGTTTGACATTTCAGTGCTATTATGGGTAACCACCACTCATCAGTAAGCCAGAATTTTCATGCTGTCTGTAAAAAGCAACTGCTTTTTCTGCTAATTTCAGCAACTTGCTTTCTTGCAGCCTTGATGATCCTTGAGTATTTGCAGTGAATGATTTGACATTTCTGTTTATTCATTGTTTTGAGTAAGATTTTGATACAGACCTCGAGTGATGCGTATGAGATGGCTGCTCAGACTGCTCTTAGGAGCTTTTGAATTTTAATTACCCGTGTCACCGCTCTCACAGGAAAACATTCCTTCCTAAAGTCTACTGTAAATCTCTCCTTTTTCAGCTTAAATCCGTTCCCCATCATCTTAGCCCTGCACTCCCTGATAGACGTCCTTCCCCCCAGCTTTTTATAGACCCCCTTTAAGTACTGCAAGCTATTGAAGATCAGAATCTGTGGCATAATCCTCAGTGAGTCCAGGTGGGGTTATAGCCTTGTAAATGCAACCAGCTTTTCCTAATCTCTCAGACACTAACAGGAGCATCACAAACTGGATCCCTCAAGCACATTTATTTTAATCACAGAACAATCGCAGGTTTATTCTTGCACACAGGCTGTTCATGTGTTTGTGTAGTTGATCACTTTTCAGATAGGGTCGAGCAGGTGCTGGTGTTAAATACTTCCCTGAGAACTGAAATCATTCATATGCATAAATCTTCATCCAGCTGTGGCTTCAGGCCCTGATCTTGCAGGCTGTTCTGTGGGGAATTGATGGCAGTATCAAAGCTCTAGAAAATGCAAAAGGGATGGTCGCAGGCAAAACGCAAAGAAGCACGTTGCAGTTGTGTTCTAAAACTATGAAACAAATGTGATTCTTTTTTTCCCCCCTGTTGTGCTTTAAAGCTCATTATTTCCTACTCTATTTGCATGTACAATGCATAATGCTTGCTTACTTTTGTTTGTACATAACATAGGAGTCTTCTCACTTTGATTTCAAGTTATGGTTCTTAATACTTTAGCTTAATACCTGACAGTTGACTCTAAATCTTTTCTTTCTTAATGCTGGCTGTGTCAGCTCTGTCCTTGAGGCATACGTGCTTACAAATATTTGGAAAAGTATTTAAATACTGGCTTTCTTATTTAAAAATAATCTTTCCTCTTTAAAATTATTTCTGTTATTGAAATCTCTGCGTTCTATTTTCATGCAAATTAAGTGTTTGATATCTTTACTTACAACATTTTCTCAGCTGCCTTTCTTATGAACCACCCTAGCTTATCATCCTAGTTTAACTAGTTCTGCCTGTCAATGTCTTTGTAATTTATTTTTCCTTTTCAAGAATCTGCTTCTCAAAACAGCAATGCACCCCATTTCTAGGCTGCACATGTGCTTTGACTTCTTTTTAGTGGTTTTTGAAAAATCTATTTGTTGTTACAGTACCTGCCAAGGATTGGAGCGGGGTGGGGAGGTTAGGAGAGAACTGATACAAATCTGTTTGATACTATGTTGTAGTGAGCCCCACATAATGAAATATGATTTTAAGGATAAATACCTCTGATGTACATGGCCAGCTTTCACATGTATGTGTGTACCCTGTACCATTATGACTGGGGCACTAGCTTTTCATAGAATCACGGAATCACTTGATTGGAAAAGACTTTTGAGATCATTGAGCCCAAGCATAACTGTCCACTACTACATCATAGCATCATACCCTGAGCACCTTATTTACCCATCTTTTAAACACCTCCAGGGATGGGACCTAACCACCTCCCTGGGCAACTGTTCCAGTACCCAATAACCTTTTTGGTGAAGAAATTTTTCAAAATGTCCAATCTGAACCTCCCCTGATGCAGCTTGAGGCCATTCCTTTATGTGCCAAAAGAGATACCATCCTGCAGTGTTCTGATTGCTACTGTGGCCCTATTTTCATCCACTATTTTCAGGGGAAAATAACTATACTTTTATGGAAAGTATCAGAAAACATTTAAAAAATAGGGCAAAAAGCTACAAGTTTAGAACTTTTTCTGCCTTTTAAAAAGAACAGCTACTCTAGTTATATATCGACAGTGAAAATAGTTTTAAGACAAATTGTCACACTGTAGGAGTAATGCAGATAAGTTTACAGGAAGAGAGGGGTTTGAAATGATTCTTCAGATACAATTTGAGTGGCAATAACGTGAGCAAGCTGCATTCTCAAGTTTTGCCTTAGGCTTTTTTGTACATGTGTAGGCATGCGGCTCACTAGTATCTCTTTATGGGAGTGCCTGCTTCCAGGATAATCTGGAATCCCTGAAGATCCCTGTCTGAAACCTGATGACTGGAGTAATTTCTCTGTCCCTGACAGCTGGGAGGGTCGATTTCACTCTCAGTCACTGCTTGGTCACCGTAGCTGATAGGATTCTTATAGATTTAGGATTGAGAGCTGAGTCTGCAGATAAGCAAAATGACTCTGCATTTTTCACCCCTTCCTTTTAATAGGTGTCTCAGTAACTCCTCAAGGCTCCACTGTGCTGGGCTTTTATGAGAGAGGAATTCCTCAGAGAGTGTATGGGCTGTGGACAGGTTTTACAAACCAGAGGTTACAGACGTTCACCTTGGCAAGAAACACAAAGGATAGGAGAAAATTACTACTTCTCCCTTTACAAAGAAAGCACGGAGAATGAGTGACAAGTCAGATCTGATTCTTGCATGTGAGACTCTGGTGTCTCTTTAGCGCCTTTCATCTCAGAACAGCTTTTTGTCCCAGGTTGTTGTCCTGTGCACAGTGCATACCTGCCTGCCTCTGGGCTGTTCTGAGCAAGGGGCTGCCCAGCTGAAATCATGGAATCATAGAATCACCAGGTTGGAAAACACCCACCGGATCATCGAGTCCAGCCATTCCTATCAAATACTAAACCATGCCCCTCGGCACCTCCAGGGAAGGTGACTCAACCACCTCCCTAGGCAACCACTTTACACCATCAAAGACTGGGGGAATTTCTACTTTAAAACTTTCAAGTTTTGAACTTTGGATCCTGTAAATTAATTCAAGAAATGGTCTCTGAAGCCGTATCAGGTATTACAGAGAGAGTGCTGCTGCCTGTATGAAGATTTGGTGCCTTGGCAATCTCTAGCACTGTCATCTTACCTTCATTTCCAGAAGCAGAAAGGAGTGAGGAAATTTAAATCAGGCTAGCTAAAAAAAATAACTTCAGGCCACTCAATTTTTGCTTTATTTTTCCTTCTTAATAGTTCAGTTTTCAGCCAAAACCCCACAATGTTGAATTGAAAGTTAGCATTTCAGCGTACGCTGTCTGTTTTAGACTGGGCCACACTTCAAGGTATAAAGGACACAGCTGAGTGTCCCCTTGCCTGTGCTGCTATGGGCACAGTGTGTTCTTGGTGCTATGCAAAATTGTCCAGAGGGAGATGTAGAAGTTATAGAAATTGTATATCCTACCATGATGTTACACCACCTACAGCCTGGTTAGGGTTGACTGAGCATAACTGCAATTTTTTTTGTGAAGTTAGGCATGTGAATGTGACACCTACAAAAATTTACTGTTAAAAGAACAATAGCTACTCCTGTTTAAATTTAAAGGAAGCTGTTTTTTTAATCTCAGCTTAGAGCAGAACTGAACCCGGCCTATTTTGCTGTGACCTCTACTTTGCAGCATACACGTAGCAAGGCTTTTCCCAGAAGCTTCTCTCTGATTTCCAATAAAAAGCCGAAGTATTCTGTGGCACACAGCAGAGACATGGAGTCTTGCCAGCAGGAATCTGCAGCTAAGAGTCACTTAGCTTGAGTCTTTGGTTTCCTGACAGTTCTGTGTTCAGAGACAGAATCATCAATAAGGGCAGCTGCAGTATTTATTTTCCTTGTTTTCTTTTATTCAACAGCCATTACTCTCCAGGTAGTTGCTGTCATTTCCATTTCAGAAGTGTTTGGTATGAGTACCAAGGTCCTTTTTCTGGCTGATGCAGGAAAATATGTAACTGCTATTAAACCATTGTACAGTGATCTGCTTTATGTAAAGAAGCCCTGACAGGATAGTTTTAAATTAATTAAATTTAATTCCTTCACTTTGCTCAGAAAATATCTTGTGTTTCTTCTATGAACATTGGGTTGCTATTGGTCTTTACTGTCTCTTTTTCTTTTTTATTGCTTCTTTTTTCTTTGCAGATCTGAGATTATTTTGAGATGTTTTGATAAAATGTGGTAATGAGCACTCTCAAGCTGGTAGAGTTGCTTTGAATTTACATCAATATAGCGCAGTTGCAAAATGTAATGAAATCAACAATGCATGATTCACAAGGGAATGTAAGGAACGATAAAAATTGTGGTGATGTATCTATGGGGTGATGCTTGCACAAAGCAACACTGCAGTGACAGAGACTGTCTTCCTTGTAGAAGAAAATGCTATCGATTTTCCTCTTCCTCTCTTTCTCCCCCTTTCCTCTTCTCTTCCATTAAACAGTGTAATCCAGACTTTCCAGTTATCCCAGTCAGTGTACATGTTACTCTGCGTAAACTGGATATTTAATAGGACATTGATTTGTCTTATTGGACTCAATTGAGCTTAAGAAAACATTAGTTATTCATTAGTTATTCAATTAAGTTGGTCATGCAAGCAAGAGTGGAATTTTCAGCCTAGCTTGTCTTGAAAAGTTCTTTTGTGTATATCTCATATTAGCTGCCTTCACATGGCTCATCTTTACCTATCTCATTTATATTCATTAATTAAAAATAAGAACTGTCTTCAGGCAGTGCCCAGCAGCATTGGAAATTAAATTGTTATAAAGCAAGCTGAAACTCTGAAAAAAATTTATTGATGATCTTTTGTGTAATAATTAGTCTCTAAAATTGTATAAACTGTGACAGTTTAGCCTTCTGCAGGTGCTGTAGCTTTCAAAGTTAATCTTGAATAGTTCTGAAAGAATAAAAAGAAGACTAAATATTCAAAGAAATTGTTGCACTGTTTTGATCTGTATGCCTGCTTCCAGCATCCCTTTGTTCAAATGGAAGGACTGCACTGGTTTAACTAGAGCCAGCTTAAAAAACCAATTCACTTAGTAGCCTAGATACTTTTGACAGAATGACATTTATTTGAAACGAGATCCATTGTGTTAGTAGGCGTTGGCATTTTGCAGGTGTGAGCTAGACTGATGCATTGTTTTCCATCTTACACAAAAAGATCCTTGTTATACTGGTTCGGCTAAACTGATAAAAAATCACATCCTAACTTAATCTGACATGATTTGTATGTAGACAATTATCAGTTCACATCAGTTTGCTGGAACTAGTAAGTACTTGAGTTGTGTTTATATTCCACTACCTATGCAGTAATTATGCAATTTATGATGCGAAGACAATTGTGAAAGTGTGACCCAGGACTGAACCAAGAACATGTTGTTCTGGTAGCATCTCTCCCTCAGAAAGTTGTTAAAGTTATGTTCTTTTCAAGATAGTCATAGGTGTTCATATATTTGGATTTGAAATGCCATTAAAGGCAATGCAGCTCCTCAAATTAGCACTTATTCACTCATGCAGTTTCCAATGAATGCTGTTTTCAGAAATACGGCAGATGTGGCATATGTATGTAACCCATCGTGACTGACTCACTGCCTCAGGTATAACACTATACTTGACTCCTTCCATCCCAGGCTGGGAATCTTGTCACCTGTATTAGTTCTCACAATAGAGTAAGGCCAACAGTGCTGTTACACCTGTTTTACAGTCAGGGGCAATCAAGACAGAGAAACTAAAACATTCAGATAATTTTAAGCTGATATATTAGAGCCTCAGAGACTTAGTTGAACTCCACTGTCTGTCTTTAGTTCCTTGGAGCTAAGGTCATGCCATCCAGAGAGCCTAGATATCTGTTCTGTCGCTGATTATACTGGCTGGAATCCGTTACCATCTTGGTCATGATGTAGAGTTGTTTTATTGCACCACTGCTTGATGGCTGAGGATATATCATGTTGATGTGGGGAGAGCCCAAAGTATTTACTGTCTGGAAATGTGAAATCCCTGTAAGGAGACAAGCCTAGCTCCTAGCTTAGGGTTTTCAGACCCAAAAGCAGCTCACAATTTACCTGTCCAGTAATCTGGCTGGACTTAAACCTGGAACATTTAAATAAAGTACTTGTAAAGATATTACTCTCTTTTTTTTTTTTTTT
>WAAB01010741.1:28644-50701 GCA_013389865.1 Piaya cayana
ATGCTGCCCAGGGAGGTGGTTGATTCACCTTCCCTGGAGGTGTTTAAGTTACGGGTGGACGGGGTCCTGAGGGACATGGTTTAGTGTTTTGTGGGAGTGGTTGGACTCAATGATCCAGTGGGTCTCTTCCAACCCGGTGATTCTGTGATTCTGTGATTCTGTGAGACATTTAGAAGTGGAGCTCCCAGAGTGCTATTCAGAGCAGTTGTCTTTGGCTGCTTTGTAACAAACTGACTTACCTTGCTAAGGAATTACATGGTTGTCTGTTACAAATATTAATTGAAATCTGCATTATCTCCAGATGCAATAAATAAGTTTTAATTTGTCTTTTACTATGAGTATACTCTTACTGTACCAGATTGGTTACCAGGCAATGGAAGCAGCAGGCTGAGAGGAGGAAGGGTTAGATGAGGAGGTTGGAGTGAGAACAGGCTGCACTGAAGACCTCACTGTTTTACTTTTTTTGTGTTTAATAAGCATTAACATTAACAAGAATGGATTAATACCTTATAAAGAAGTCAATTTTTTTTTCTTCTATAGCATCTATGCATATGACTGTCCTTTCTGGAAAAAGTAAGACTCTTCCCTGCAATGTCTGTTGCATAGAGAAATGTGGGGGTGATCAGGCCTTTAATTATGAAATGCGTGAGCAGAAATTTTGATATCCCAATTTAAATTGTGATCTGATACAAATGATAGTTTTCTGTCAGCATCAGTTGAGTAGAGTTCAATTTACCCTATTGTGTGTACCAGGAGTGGAAACTTTGAGGCCAGCAAAATTGCTATAAGACTGTATTACAAGCCTGTGAGTCATCTTCTGGCTTAGAAGGAAACTCTGGTTTCAGTACAGTGTATTGCTTAGTGGAACAACCTTTGAGCTTTTATAGTAGCAACAAAAAAGTTTACAGGCTGGATTTTTGATATGTGTAGAAACATGTTGCATTATAGTAACAAAGTCATGCAGTATTTTTGGTAAGACAGTGTCCATGTTCTTGGCGTGAAGTATAAATTGGAAAACATAGTTGCCAAATGGTAACACAGACTAAAAAAAAACCCCAACAAGCCATAAGTAAGCCTTATTGCCATGAGAATATAGATGATGTCCTCAATTTTTCTAGTCCTCACTATGTGGCATAAATATCTGTGATTTGATTAGGCTATGCCAGGTGGAAATGTTTCACTGTGTACAAATGTTTTAAAGGCTATGACAATATCGAATATCAAAAGGCAATTACCAGCTAATGTTCTTGCTAATTATAAGGCAAAGCCAAGGCTTGGCATACAAGAAGCGTTCCACAAACCCAGAGTATCCCATGGAGGAGAAACTTTTAGCTTCTGTTAAAGCATTGTTACAAATTGGCATAAAGCAGTTTCTTAATTATAGAACAAGTGTGCTAATTTTCCTTTTTGAGTTAGATGCCTTTGAAGCTTCTTTACAAAAACCCAAATCAATATGTGTTTCAGAATCCTTTGTGGTATGTTTAAGTTTTGAGTATGGGTCTGTTTCCTTTATGTGAAGGAAAATTTCCTTTTGCAAGGCCACATCATCTGTACTTCAATGAGCTTGATGGGGAAGGGTTCCTAAGTTTAGATTTTGGGATGTTCTGTAATGTTTGACTTTGAACTGGATCTTCCTCTGCTGAAGGACTGGGAAGAAGTTAGGGTCATGTAAACAGAGACTCCATCAATATACTGGAATAAGTTTTAAATCAGTAGTTCTTTGACCTTTGATCTGTCATCAGATTCTTTCAGGGGCAGCAGGAGGAGGTTGCAAACTGGCTGCTGGGTGGTTAGTGCTATTAATAGTGGGGTGTCAGTGGATGGGAAGTTTAACTATGAGGACATTCTTGTAGTAGATGTCCAGTGCATCTCTAGATATCTCTGCATTTCCACAAATACTTCTGAAACAGACTGATCTGTGGACATGGTAACATAATTGGTGGACAGAATGTGCTCCTTCCTGACCATTGGGAAGTTGTATATGACTTCCCTTGAAGCTCTCAATCACTGAGCCAAAGAGTCTTCTTTATGTAAAAGCTCTCCAGGCTTGTAATTCTCTTTCTCCCTGTTTTCTCCATGGTTTTGCTTCTCAGCTTGTAAACTCCCCTTTTCAGCTTTGTTTTTGAAACAATCTTTAGCATTATTAAGTCTTTTGATTTTTCTTAAGAGTATTTGTATTTTCATTTTTTTCCCCTAAACCTGAATGTCTCATCTTTCACTTAAAGAACAAGGCATTTCTAGTCATTAAAACATAAAACATTGGAAAACACAAACCTGAAATGCTCTGACAGCAAAATACAAATTAAAATGACAGAAAAATCATAATATGCTGGTTTGAATGGTCAGGATGTTGAAGATCTGACACAATGTCTTAGAATCATAGAGTCATAGAATAGTTTGGGTTGGAAGGGACCTTAAAGATCATCTAGTTCCAACCCTTCTGCCACAGGGAGGGACATACTACTATATCAGGTTACCCAGTCTTGAAGGATTACAACTTTACATCCCTTATCCACAGTAGAAAGTCCCATGGAAGGGAATGAAGAAGAGTAAGTTGAAATTTTAAGGGTGAAAATGAAAGAGAAGTACTTGGTGGTGAAGAGATTAGTGCATTAATCAAGTGAAAGAGAGAAAAAGGGTGATATGCAGTTACCCTTGTGTGCACAGACTTAATGAGAGACAGTGAGAACATGTCTGAGGACAGCACATCAAGTTTGAGCAGAGTGTAGGAATCCAGACGGCAATGGAATGGGATCTTGCTGCTCCTCAGAAGCTAACAGAGGGTAAAATTTCTCCTGTGACAGGGAGTGGGATTCATATGTTCAGGTGCCTGAGTACAAAATCAAGCGTCAGTTGCAGCTGTGAGAGTAACTGCCATTCCCGTATTTGCATGGCTTAGCTGTGGTGTCTCAAAGCCTGTTCTTTTCCTTGTATGATTCTGATCGGTATTAATACTTTCCTTCAGGTATAGGTAAACAGGGAAGTTTGCTGTAGGATAGGCTGGTTTCCTGCAAAACGACCCTAACCCTCCCATAACCCATAACCAGTAGGGAGAACTCTGTCTCATTAGAGGCAGTAGCCTTTGAGATGACAATAGGCTGTTTTGGGGCGGGGACGGCGGGGCAGCAGATACATCCAGCCCCTTGGCAGTGAAAGCCACCAGTCATCCTCAACACTTGTGGAAAACAGTTTCTGTAAGAATTCTGGAGGTTCCCTGGTTCTCCGCTGCAGAGACACGGTGGGTAAGGTGACTGTGGGCTTTGACAGCAGGGCTCAAACTATACTCATAGTTCTACCTCATACTGCTTTCCACCCTCTGACCCTTTCCTGCCCTTCTACTTGTTTTCAGTAGCAATGTCCTATTTTATTTGATTCTTTACTTCCAAATTATATATTTATAATATTGAATTGTTAATGTTTGTTTTAGATGTTGATAAGAGGAAAAAAAAAGCAAGCAGTTTCATCCATTTTAATGGGGATCCTTGTTTTTCTCTTGGGGTATTAATGCCACTAATGGCAGTTGGTTGACACTGATCTTGGTTTAGCTGAGCCTGAGGTCTCTCTCAGTGACCAAACATTTGACAGGAAATGAAATTAATTGCACTGCTTTGCTGATGTTGATAAATGCTGACAGATGCCATGTCAGATTGTAACAAGCTACTGGATCCCTTTGAAAGTAGAGGGCCAGCAGGATGCTTTACAGGTGCTTGATGAGGCAGAGCATCCTTATGAGAATACAGGAAGTTGCCTGGCTTTGATGTCAATATATCCTTCATTTGCCTGGCTTTTTTCATAAGTCAGTGAACAAGGTAGATTTGGTTTTATTCTGTTCTTAATCCTTAGTTTGCTCATTTATAATCTCTATGGAGACATCTCTCATCTAGATAGTTACAGCCAAGCTATCCCAGGCTAAACTTTGACATTTTTCCACTGATTGCATTTTCTTCAAGGTTCATTTCCCACAGACCCCTAAATGACTTTGATCTCCACCTAGTGCTTAGTTTAATGTGAAAGGTGTTTTAAATGGTTGAGTAATTCTTGCCGTTGTTTCCATCCTAATGCACAAAACATTGGTATTTCAGCTAGGAGGCTGTCACATTGCTACATTATATCTGTCTGCTGTTTTCTGTTGAGCTTGGGTACTAGCTATTGTCTGTTAGATTGCTATAAAGAATTAAATATATGCAAGCCAGGTGCAGACGGGAAGGTTTCCTCAGTGCATTATCTTTTGTCTCTCCAGTGTTAAGAATAAAACCAAAGGAAACTGACTTCATGGGAGTAAAGGCTTGGGGAAGCTCATTAAGTTAAAACTTTGAGCTCATCTGAAACTCAGTCATCGCTAGTGTTTTCAGTTGAGTGAATATTTGCATTAAATTCTGAGTAGTTTCTCTTGGGTACCACACTGAGACCTCCTTGTGCCATAATGACAGTGGCACTCGGGAGACATGCAGGCAGGAGGTTTGAAACAGGGTCCTGTTTTTTCATAGGAAGAGGAGAAAGGCCTGGCTGAATGCTTGTCTTGGGGATCCCAGACTGATTTAGGGAAAGAGGAGAGACAAGCAGTCTCATTTGTTGCTCAGCAGGTGTTTTAGCTGCTAAACCTTTCTTCCAGTGGCTGATGAGATGATGAAGCAGATTTTAACGTCATTTGTATTTGTTCTATGTATATAAACCTCTTTTGGCTTCCCAGGTTTGCTCCTAAACTTAATCTGTTGAAATGAGAAGGGGTTCCAGAACCACCAGTAATGCTGAACACAGTTCCAAATAGTTTATATCAAAGTGTATCTCTCCTCAGTGTGTGGCAGCAAAATCTCCATGGACAGAAGTGTGACAAACAGTCATCAGGAACTTTTTTATGGCACTTGCAAACAGCTGCATACAAGCCCTTAATTGTCCCTTGTAATCTTTCTGTAACACTAGTGCTGGATTCTGGGATTTGTGACTCACATGTAGTCTTCCGATGACACTTTGATGGACAGCCATTTGTTAAATGACTTAAGGAACCAGAGGTTCCATTGAGGAAAGTGTTGATAGTAGGAATAAAATGAAAGCAGAGAATGAATTAGTTCATTTGAAATGTGGAAACTAAACTTTAATAAGAACATGAACTTTGCTTTTTTCAATACAGGTTTTGTTAAGCTCTCTTAGGCAAAAAAACCCAACCCCCCCCAAAAAAAAACACTAGAAGTTTTTTTCCCGTGTATTTGTTTGGATGTAGATGATAAACTGAAACATTTCCAAATTCCTTTCTGCCTTCAAACAAGAAATCCATTATGTCCTAAGAAATAAATATTGTATGAGTCTTTCCCTGCCTGAGTACAGCACCATTATTCTCTAAAGCTTAGAAATACAAGAAAGAAATAAAACCCCAACAGGAAATTTAATTTGCACCTTATTTAATGCATGGTGACAAAGCAGATCATTAGACATTTCTTAATGAATAGTATTCACTTATGCAAACTGAGAGCCTCTGCTCATCGAGTCTCCTTGTGTGGGTTTGTTTTTTCAAACGTTGAAACAATTTTTAGTTAGGACCTGGATTTTTAGCTCTCACTGACAATAACCCTGTGGAAATACTACATATTGCTCAGTAGGATCAAATCCCATTACCGTTTATTTTGAAAAGATCTGATCTCATCATTTTCATCACATCTGTTAAAGCTTGGAAGTGACTCAGCTTAAGAATGATCTGAATGCCTTGGAGATCACAGACAATTAGGTTTCTCAGCTACCTTTTGTTATAACAGCCCAGGCTTGTATATACAGACAGTGCAGCTTTGAGAGCTGACAGGAGCATTGATGATATCTCCAATCTTTTTGTGCTCCAAGGATGCAAAATAGTAGCTCCAGAGAGCAGTTCAAGAGATGAAAAACTCATAGGTCTGTTTCCCATACAGCGTGACGCAGGAGTGTATTCCAGCTTATTCCAGTCACAAGAGAGGCAGAGTGATCTGCTGGGAATACAAAATGCTTTGATATACAGACTCTAAGGAAAAGGCTGAGTTGCTTCAGGATCTGTTGAAGATGGTGGGTTTTTTATTTTATTTAAAGAAAATTACTGACTTTTTTCCTTCTGCTTGTGATACCTCAGGGGTAGAAGTGCCCCCTGATTGTCTCCTGTTTCAGAATGGAGGTTCTGGTCATGTAAAATGAAATTTCTTCCATCATATTGAGCAGGAGGGGTTCTTGGGGATGTTTTATTCTCCTGTAGAACTATTCATATGTGATGAATATTTATAGAATACCTCCTGCATTTTGACTTCTGTGGTGTGATTTGTGTAGCACTATTGGCTCCACTGATTAATTCTTTCAGAGTTGTTTTTCCCATCAGCTTGGGAATACCCAAAAGAACATAATTTGATGTTTCATACTAGCTGTCATCATTTTAATATTCGTTTTTCTTTGATGACATGATATTTGTATAACAGCAATTGCCTGTATCACACTGTTGGGATTTATTGTATGTTTGCAATGTTCACAGCTGGTTTCTCTTTGCTGCCTCTGCTGTTTGTGGCATGAATGATGTTGGGCAGATAGTCTTTCTTTTTAGTAAAAACAATCACAATTTGTCCATCTCTTCTGTGGTATTCCTACAGTGGTTATAAATATGTGTGCTAAGGGCAATATGTTTAAGCTTGAGGGGATTTGTTGTCATAATCATGACTTCTGCACAGTTGCAAAAAGAAAAAGGCTATTTAAATCCCTTCCTTGCTTGCACACCACATTGTACACCAAGTATGGATACAGTCATGTTCATCCTCTCTGATTTGATCTCTGACTCAAAGTGAAAGCAGCCTGCTGGAACAGCATTTTTCCAACCCTGGCTGTTAACAGTCTGGGTGACCCTTGTTTCGCCCATGTAGCTTAGAGCTGTGATTAGTGATGGGAACACATGTGCTAAATTGTCTGCAAAAATCCATTATAATGTGGGGTTGCCAGGACTTGTCTTTAATTCTTGCAGAGCGGTGTGTGCTTCCTGTTGTGAGTATGCCAAAGACGATGAATCTGCTGGTGGTTCACATCATAAGCAGTTCTGCTTGTGCCTGAATTCATGACTTGTCACTATGAGAAAGTTTAGCTCATTCTGAGTTGCTGACAAAAAGAGTGAGAGATTATGTGGAAAGGAGACTTCATAAAGAAAAGGGCAATAGATGGGGCTCCTTTTTAGTGATAGTGATTACTATCTTTGAAAGACAGGTAAGTTTATCCCACGTTTTTGTCACTAGGCTTTAATCCCTGTGGCCTTGGAAAAGGAATAGAGCTTAAGAGTTGTGTGTGCATGAGCCCTTTCATTCAAAGTTTGTTTTCAGCAAGCAGTCATCTGCCACAGACCTCTGTGTGAGGTCATATGAAGAATGACATAGGAAGAATGTGGAACTCTTGGAACGGGTTCAGAGGAGGGCTACAAGGATGCTCATGGGCTGGAACAGCTCTGCTAGGACGACAGGCTGAGAGAGTTGGGTTGCTCAGCCTGGAGAAGAGAAGGTTCTAAGGGGACCTTATACAGGCCTTTCCTGTACCAGAGACTTTTTACAAGGGCATGCAGTGACTGGATGAGGGGAATGGCTCTAAGTTGGAAGGGGGAAAATGTAAACTAGATATTAGGAAGAAATTCTTCATTATGAGGTTGGTTTGATGCTGGATGGCTGCCCCATCCCTGGAGGTGTTCAAGGCCAGGTTGGATGGAGCTTTGAGCAACCTGGTGTAGTGGGAGCAGGGCTGGAACTGAATGACCTTTAAGGTTCCTTTCAACCCAAACCGTTCTCTGATTCTGTGATACGTTGAAGCTGGATTTTTGAAAGAACCTAGAACAGAGGTTGCACTAGAATTTACTTTTGATCATCCTACCTTATTAATCCCACTGCCTCATCAGGTAAGAGCGATGATGAAAGGAATTTTTCAAAAGGTGACTCATTAGAACTTGGACCATAGTAAAGAGCCAGAAGGTTCATATACTCAGCTTCTGATGCAGTTCCAACAGCATGATCAGTGCCTTCAGCTTGACGCTGAAATATATGTAGACTTGGACATTAGAGCCGCAAGCTAAGTTACAAATTAAAGGAAGTTTGGAAGAAACTTTCACATAGACAGGTACTCCATAGCTCTTTATGAAATTTAGCACGTTCTGAAGCGTGAAGGATTGACCGCTCAACGGGAATATTCCAGTTCATACCCTGTAAGCACAGGGTCTGACAGTCTGAATACTGAAGTAATCTCTTTACAGCTTTTAAACATTAAAGTAGAATTCTCAGTTAGTCCATGATTTAATTGTAAGGATCCATCAAAGGTAACTTAGAAAAGCAAACCTTTTGTGAATAGGCTTAAGTTTCACCCCTGTACCTCCAGTGGAAAATGTCTAGGTGGTCTGCAGCTCAGGAAGAATCGAAGGTGAAGTGGATATGTGGTGTAGAGATCATGGTATTTTCTGCCTAGTGGTTACATGATATTTTACTGTGAGTTTGAAAATAATATTTTTAAAGAAATGGAGATCATTAGGAAAAATAGAAGAATGAAAGATGTTTATTTTTGGAGGTGTACCTGAAAACCAGCTTAGGACATTTTGCAGCATTATAGTAGAACCTTAACAATAGTTCTCTGTAATTGTCCAAAGTCACCGATAATTGAGTTTGGGCTGCTTGTGGTTTTCATGCCACCATGAAATGTAATTTATTTGCACATGAAATATTAACGCTGTTCTATACAGAAGAGTGAGAGTGGAAAAATGCTAGTACTGATACTGCTTGAATTCTAAGTTGCATTTTAATGCATTTTGTTTATTGTTATTGTCACAGTGACACTCATTAGACCACTGGGGCTTGGCAACTGGCAAACAGAATTTGCAGTCCCTGCCCCAAACACCTTGCAGTTTTAATTTTTGAGTAGGTAGCTAATAGAATATTAGCCCATTGTAACGGGAGAGAATGAATGTTGTGCACAATATCATGCTTGGAATTTGTGGCAGAGAGATGAATTGAACCCAGTTCCCCTGATAATCTTCCAGTGTTTTGTATTTTAATTTTTCAAGGACTCTGTAACTGCAGGGACCTAGAAAGTGGCTTATTTATTTTTCCTTATTAATCAGAATTTCTGCTATTAGATATTTCTGATATTTGATCTGAATGTACTCAAATGTTATAAAGAGGGGTGAGATGGAATTGCTTACAGAGTAAGAGTTAAGCCAACATCCTATCCTGCTGTGAGTGATTTCTCTTACTGAATTACACAGATACAGCAATACACAGAGGAGCAGTTGGAGTGGCTGAAACCCAAGTGCCTGGAAGCTTCCATGAATATATTTTTTTAAGAATTCACCTAGCACTCCTATTTATTCTTTCTCACTGGGGTGAACACAGAGTTCAAGGCTCATGTGAAGCAAACAGTACTTGTGCTGCCACTGTGGGATGTTGAGTAGGTAGGTTAAAGTCCTTCACTCAACCCAAGCTAAAACCAAAGGATGAAATTCAGTCTCCCTTTTCCCACAGCACTTTGTCGTTGTAGGAGTTGGCTGTTACAGGCTGGATTGATTTCTGCCTCCTGTGTTGACCAGAGATGCCAATGTACCAATGTGAATATTTTCTTAAAGCAAAACAGGCACATGGTTTTGATGAGTGTTGGTTTGGGTGAATAAACATTTAACTGGAAAAATTGTCAAATTACAGAAATCCTTCACTGGTCCTTCACCCTTTTACTGATACAATTGTTTTTCAAAATGAAGTTGTACATGGCCCTGGCTTTGTGTCCAGATTTTTTATCTAATCCATGCAGTAAGGGAGCATAGTATAAAAAAGACAAACACAAAACCAATGCAGATTAGGCACTCATAGGTATTAGTAGTTCTTGGGAGATAAATTTGTTCAGAATACAGGTGGGGAATATTCATCCTATTTGCTTTATTCAGTATCCAATGTGCTGTTGCACTGTTTGTCTCTGTATATCACAAAATGTATATAATGGGGATGTGGCTTGATTTTCAATGCTTGATTGTTTCTTCATTGCAGCTTCCTCCCAGTATTTATATCTAAATTAGTACTGTAAAGCAACCCTGAACATTTCAAAGATTATACTATTAAAATTAAAGGTATTGATGCAGCGAGGGTGGTGCAGTGCAGTGTTATCTGGGGGCTGGAGAAGTTAGTCTAAAACATTTCTAAAATATTAATTGTTTAAAAAAGAGTTGGCACCTGAAGAGCTTCTTAAAGCATGTGCATGTAGGAAAAAATGTTTGCTAGTGTATCAAGTAGCAAAATCTGTCCTATTTAAGGAATCATATCTTTTTTTCTGCTCGCCTCCATTCCCAGCAGTGAAAACAAGATTACATTTGTACAAATAGGTCTGATAACATGATTAACTGGATGATGCAAGGTAACTGAGATACTGATGAGGACCAGCTGCATGAAAGTTATGATTACGTAGATTTCTCCAAGGAGAGTCTTTATTAGAAACTCTCTTGTAGCCGAAGAATACCAGCCATCTCTGGGGATGTCAAGGCATGTAGTGTCAGGAGAAGAAAGCAGAAATCTGATAGAAGGGAGCAAGACCGCCAGGGTCATCTCATTTATTGACAGAATAGACTATTGCTAACACCCTTAGTAGATGTATTTTTCCAATCTGCCTGTGTTTTTTTATCTTCCAGTGTGTGGCTGTGACTTGGCGCAAGGAGGCTTTTTCATTAAGAATGGGGAATACCTCTGCACCTTGGATTACCAGCGCATGTATGGCACCCGCTGCAACGGTTGTGGGGAGTTTGTGGAAGGCGAAGTAGTGACAGCTCTGGGAAAAACTTACCATCCAAGCTGCTTTGCCTGTACTGTTTGCAAGTAAGTCATCGCTTTCAACTAACATGGCATGAACCCAACACGGGGGGAACAGGGAGAAACGTTTCAGACATGTTTCTCTTTAGGAAGCATTTGTTTGGAAAAAAAATCTGCTGAAAGTGACTGTAAACATCTTCAAAATGCCACTCACTTATTTGGGGGACACAGCTTCTCTGTCATACAATTCCCTGTTCTCAGATACTTACTCTCACTTATGAAATAATTAAATATCAGGCTTACGTGCTGGGATAATGGGCATGGGTTGAGTTGAGTTTAGGTGGTCAGCCCAGCTTGACAGGAGAAACATGTTAAGCAAAGTTTTGGATGCTACAGCAGTCACTTGGGCTATAAGAACAGTTAAACAATTGAAAACATACTGGAGACTTATTCTCACATCATGTAAGAGTGCACTACTGTCATCCCCCTCTTCTTCTCAAATACCATTTCTTGTCCCTGATAAGAGAACCAATCTTCAGTTCTACAAGGATTAAAAAGATGTCAACTAAGGTTGTGTGGATGGGAGAAAAGGTGACATTTTTAATTTGTATTTTTGCCTAGATTCTTGTGAAAATGTTAATTTAGAATTTATAAGACTACTGGGCAAATCTTCCACATGGTCTTATTACCTGCTCATTTGAGCAGTTTTGCACTTGAAAATCTTAGCTGAGCTTTATAGTGTGAAGTCAACCTGAAGTCCCTGTGCATAGAGTTCTCTTATTACCTGGCTGTATGCACTGAGGCAATGCTAGAAATTAGGCTGTCCTAGCATGTACCTTATTGCTATGGTGATCTATAATATTTTGGATACAGTGGGGGAAATAAAGCTTCTGCAGGTTTTTATAGCAGTGAGATGCTTTTATAGTAGTAAAATAATGTTGTAAACGTGAAGTGGAAGTGAAGTGATATCATGGTGCCATCATCATTCTAGATTCAGACTTGCTTTGCACTACCGTAATCTCTCACAGCTCTCTCTGATGAGTATTTTAAGAACTTTGTTCTTTAACCTGCTAGATTTTTCAAGACTTTTGAATGTACTTTGATTATTTTTCCATTTTGTTTTAAAGAGCATGTGAATTCACTACTTGTTGGTAATGAGATGATGTGCATGTTTCAGTTTTATTTCCTAAGGACAGTGTCAAAACAGATGATACAGTATGAAACATGACATAAATATTCTGTACATTGAATTGCATCAATCTTTTTACGTTGAATGAACAAAAGATGAGTCATTGGAAAAGAATCACGAAATGTGGTATTGCTGCTGATTTAGTTATGGCCCACTTAGGAATGGAAGTGGAAAGGAAACAAGAACAATGCCTTAAACATTTTGTTTTATGGAAACAAACAGATGTTCATTTGCTAAGCAGAGTGTTGGAGTGAGGTGTGGTGTTGGGGGCTCAGCAGCTAAAACTACTGCCTCAAAATCTGGAGTTACTGAACCTTCTCATTTTAGTGACATGCTCATATAACATGTTTTTCATCCTGTTTTATACAACAAATAAGAGATAACAGTGATGTCCACTTCTTCCTGACCCACATTCTTAACATTTTATTTGATTCAGCAAATAATCCCACATTTCCATAGTCCTGTCAGTGTTACCTTTATCCTGACACCATCTGCACAAGCAGCAATTACAGTGGTAGCTCTGTAATGTAGATGCCTATTCTAAAGCTCTAGGAGAACAATTGTGGATAATATTTCTTGGTGGGTTTTTTTTTTTTGCTAACAGCTACATCCACTGTAATATAGTCATATATTTAATTGCTGGATATGGATAAATTTAGTACATTTATGATTGATGAGCTCCACATTCTTTCACTAGCTCTGACACCAATTGTGATTCTTTGAGTTCCTTTCTGTACCATTTGCTGCTCACAACATCACGCTGAAACCATCATAAATGTAGCTGTTCCGTCTAAGTGGATTTCTTTGTTGTCTACTCTTTAGATACAGTATGTTTGATAATGCTTTTAAACTAAAATACAAGGCAAATCTAACCCCTGCTCTGCTTTCATCCACGAGCTGGATTTCTTCCAGTGGCTGGTTTTGCCAAGGCCACATTGCAGAAACTATTTGGCCTCACTTTCTGCAAGATCTTGATTGTGCTGGAGCAAGGCAGCAAAATCAAGGCATCAGGAACAGAGGAAAATTTCTGGCATAACCTTTGCTAAAATACATTTTTCTCATTTAACTCTTCTCCAGGCGTCCATTTCCACCAGGCGATCGAGTTACCTTTAACGGAAGGGACTGTCTCTGTCAGATGTGTGCTCAGCCCATGTCCTCCAGTCCAAAAGAACTGTCTTCCTCGAGCAGTAAGTATAACATCTTTTTGTGAAGCCTCTCACTTGCCCAGGCTGATCAGTGCTTTGTTGCAACTTAATACCATCTTTTGTGGTTGAATTTTTAAATTTTCCTTCACCTTCGGAAATGTGAATTATTTCTGAGAACCATCTTTTTTTCTCTCCTTTCTTTGCTGTGTTTTCTTTGTGAATAGAGTCTGTTACTACAGCACTTAAAGGTTTCAATAAGAACAAATAACTTTTCTCGAATGACTGGATTTGTAAAAGGTCTGATTTTTCTTTTATAGGCACTGGAAGAGTAACTGATGAAATCTGAGGTTTCAGATGTGATAGATTCCATTTTTTTTTATATATAAGTACACAGGTTTGAGTATTTAAAAGAGGACAAAGTCCAAGGAAATTCATTTTCTTCTACTGTTCAACACCTTAATTTAATTAAATTATCATTTAAAAGGCTTATGTCTCCAGCAGACCAATACCACAATAATACTGTGATCAGAACCCCAAGAAACTGTTGTAAAAAAGAGAGAAAAGAAGTGAAGAGGAAAGAGAGAGAATGAAGAACGTTTGGGAGGGAAAGTATCTTGGTTTCCTGTTGGGTTTTAATGTTTTTTAAAGGTAATTTGTAAGTTACTGATATTAATCTCTGCCTCCATTAGTTAATTCTTTAAATCCCTAGGAAATTCTGATTCTTTCTCTGACTGCTGGGTTGTACTCAGCACTTCAATCTGCAATGACTTACCCAGTATAGTTTTCTGACTCAGACTGGCTACGAGTTTCCTTGTGATGCTAGGAAGTTTTCCACCCATGTTAGTGTCCCTCAGGGAGACGTTCTGTATTTTGCTCTGGTACTTGGTTTTGGAATCCTAGGATTATAAAGTACCATGTATAAGCAAAGTTGGATGATGTTTGCGCTCAGTGGATGAGTCAAGTGAATCTCAGGTTATCTACTTTGCTTGAGAACATGTAACCAGACACTTAGCAAAATGGAAAATGAGAGACTTCTTTTGTTGTGCCAGTTGTGTGTTAAGTGATCCTTTTCCACCATAAATGGAGGCCTGGAGCTGAAAATGCACAGACCTAATCAGTTAAGGAAGAATTTAGGAACCTGTAAAAGCCTTACAAGACTTACAAACCAGTATAGAAATGTATGAGGAACTTCAAGGACCCATAGAATCTTTCTTAGGAAAAGGAATAATGTGGAAATTGTATTTGAATTACCAATTTTTAGGAGGTGTAATTGGCAAGGAATTGCAATGCACAGGGGCTTTGGACAGTACCAACATTCTTTTTTGAAGGATGGAAAGGGACTTTTTACAAGGACATGTAGTGACAGGGCAAGTGGTAATGGTTTTAAACTGAAAAGGGGGAGAATTATATTAGATATAAGGAAGAAATTCTTCATGATGGGGGTGGTGAGGCACTAACCCAGGTTATGCAGAGAAGTTGTGGATGCCCCATGCCTGGAGGTGTTCAAAGCCAGGTTGGATGGGGCTTTGAGCACCCTGATCCAGTGGGAGGTGTCCCTGCCTGTGGCAGGGGGTTGGAACCAAATGATCCTTAAGGTCCCTTCCAACCCAAACCATTCTGTGATTCTGTGTCACAGCACAGGTTCCCCAACAACTAGGTCTGGTTCTCAATAAGTGACACCCTTGTTCACCAGTGTGTCCACTTCCCACATACATGATTGCAGGTGCCAGAATGCCTCGAGTTAAGTGCCAGACTAATGCTGTCTGATGGTGAGCAAGCCATAGAGCTAGTCGCTTTCTGATAGTCATAGTCTCTGCTTGAATTGCTTCATGAGTTCCACGCTGAAGCTGTAGGTAGCAAGGATTTTAAAACAATCTTCCCTGCAACTTACCATGAAATTTATTTTTCAGTCGTATTTGGGTCTTCCCAGGCAAGCTACCTTAGCAGCACAGGCAGCAGGAGAGCTCTTGCTCTCAACAGTTTAGAGTGCACTGTTTAGAAATCAGCAAGTTCCTGCCACTGTGTGTCTTGTTCTTTTATAGGCAAAGATTTGTAGGAAGATACAGTACAAAGTTTCTGGGCATTTTAGAGGAAAACTCTGCAGAACAGACAGATAAAAGTGAGACCAGCATGTGCTTATAAGTTGAGAAAAACTAAATTAAAAGATTACTAATGAAGCATCCTCAGTCTTCAGATATATGCCAGGTTTGTGCAAACGTTGACTTAGATACAGAGAAATCTTCCTTGCTGGCACTGAGGAGTATGTTTTAATTAGTTTAAGCTCTCCCAGATTGCTTCCATGGCTCTGCTGCTGGATGAATAAGACGTATCAATTTTTTTCTACTACTTTGGTCTTTTTTGAAAGGATAATTTTCTTAATGCAAGTTCTTTTCTAAAAGTATCTCATTCATACTATGCATGTATATTACATCCTATGTTGCTGTCACCAGGTAGACCACTGGAGGAAGCTTTCTTTAAAACAAAGAGAAGCTAGACGTGAGGGAATTCAGTAGGCTAAATGTATATCAAATTGGATTGATTTACATAATATAAAAGAGAGCATTCTATCTCCTGGCATGCCTGCATTAATGTTGACGTATGGTTTTCTGGTGTCTGTTACTTCACATAAATTTTCTCAGTGAATTCTCACCAAGGCAACCGGTAAGTGAAAGGATGTGAACTTTTGAACATAAACCCCCTAGTTTAGTTAGACCTTCCTTTTTAAAAGGTGTCACGCTGGCTTGCATTTCTTCTTGAATGCAGAAGAGGTGTTGCAGAAAGTACTGGGAGCAGAGCAGTCATGGAGAGGTCCCCCATGCTAGGATGGGCTTGTGAGGAGGTGCTGGTAGTCTGTGCTGGTGGAATTGAAGCCCACAGTCCTCTGGCTCAGGGAACAGCTTTGAAATTCTGAAGAGACTGTGTGTTGTCGAACACAGTTTAATACATTGCCCTCTTTCTCAAACAGATTTTTCCCTTAGGCATTCCACTTCACTATTCCACAAGAAAGCACTTCAATAATAACTATATTATTCTATTTCTCTACTGGAGATTGAGCCCTTTCTCTGCTGGTTCCTTTTCTGGGTGCTGGTGAGGAAGTTTTAGTTATTTCTCATAACCTTTCTGATGAAAGGTTGGATCATTTTGGTTGTGTGCATGAACTCATTGAGAAATTGCTTTTCAAATAAAAAGTGGGCTTGCTAGATAGGCAGGAAGACTTCCTCATTCAAAAGAAACAGAAGCATTACAATATCCTAGCGAGAGTTCTCATTTGAAAAACCCATCTTCTTTTAAAGTGATGGTGGAGACTTTCAGAGTTTCCTCATTTTCAGTAAAATAAATAATTGTTTCCTATATATGCAGAGATACCCAATGATGACACTGTTTGGAAAGAAGCACAAGGAAGACATGTCAACTCCCCTTTCTTTGTGACAGTCTTTCCTGTGAGTTAAGAGCTTTGTGGTGCAGCCAAGAAGTGGACCAGAGTTTTTAAAATGGCCAGTGCAGTTAATCTTCAGTGCAGCTGTTCCCCAACCAGCCGGCATCCACATGGAGATTTCACAATACAGTTTTGTGTGTTTGTCCTTGTCTGTTTTGCACATTATGTTCTGACCCAAAGAATCTTAGTTCTCTGGGACAAATGCTTCATGCCTATCAGCACAGAGCCTGACAGAGCTGGATCCTGACTCACCACTCACGATCTTAGCTCTGTTGTGGTATAAATAATAAGCTTAAAGTTTAATGAACTTGCAGGAGAAAGATATCTTTGTTAATTATTCAATAGCCTTATCTCTTAAAAAAAGATGCAGTAAAGCTCCCAGTAAATATCTGAAACTTCCAACCAGGTTTCTGGTGATGCTGAGGTAGAGCAGAGCCAGTAAACCTTACCTCCTGAAGGAAAAGGTGGGCAGGAAAAGGTGGGAATCATCTTTTACCCCACTGCCCAGAAACTGGGGGGGGGGAAGTGAGGTGGTTTTGGAAATGATGAAGCATCAGAATGGAGAAGCAGCAAAATTGCTTTGCAGACCTCCTTTAAAGACTCTCTAATTCTTAATGCAGTTTTATATTTGCAACATAACTTCCTTTCATTAAATAGGGATGTAGATGATTGTTGCCAGTATTCAGAAATAACGTCTGAGATGATTTATAGGCATCACAAACTTCTCCATTAGAAGTTAGTTGAGTGGATGAAATGGATGTGAAATTCCTTTTAATCATAGCTCTTCTGAAGAGTCTGCAGCTGGGATGTTGTAACTGTTTGGCCACCTTTGACTCAATTTTCAGTAGTTTGTTCTCTGTCCATCTTGCCTGGGCTGTCTCCTTCAAGTCCATAGGGAAGTCTTAAAAAGCGAAGAGGAAAAGTTGGCCAGCCATTTGTAAGCAAGCTATCTGCAGTGATTTTTGGCTTTAAAAGATATTAAGCAACTTCCAGCATGTGATTTTGAGCTTATTCTTAGGAAATACCCTACAATTTCACACTGTGTCAAAGCCACATGGTATATAGAGATAATGTACAAAAACTTAGCACAGCCGTGGATAAGCGTTAGTGTAGGACACTGAGCCCAATTTTACCATATAGGATGCGGACTCACAATATCCATAAAGAGTGAGTACACCAAGGAACTTCAACTAGCTAACAATTTTTGGTTTGAATATGCATTTTCTGTGAGTGGGGCCTTGAGCACCCTGGTCCAGTGGGATGTGCCCTGCCTATGGCAAGGCAGTTGGAACTCGGTGGGCTTCAAGGTTCTGTCCACCCCAAAGCATTCTGTGATTTTTAAAATACAGTTGTAAAAACCCTGTGTATAGTTTTGAACCTTAAGATTTTCATTTTGTGACATAACACAGATTTTTCTTGTTTCATAATTCCTGGTTTATCTGCTAAAGTTACAGAAACACATACTTCTGTAGCATTCAAGCCTACATACCTATGTGTAGGTACTGGAGGTTCAGTTGAAGATTTTGGGGATGTGACAGAAGGGACTCATGTGGTCCTGTGCCTCTCTTTTTGATTTATCATGGAATCAAGGCATACCACAGACATCACTTTGGGTTGATTTCAAACACTGTGACTTAAATCACTGATTTTAATTATGGTTTCCCTAAGAACCCATCAAGCCTTGATTAGGATAATTGATTGTAACCTTGTTTTACATATTGATTTTAATTATAAAAGGCTAATTGATAAGCATGGGGATACTCCATATCTGTACACATTTACTTAAACTAATATAGGTCTGCATAAATTCATCGTATTCTTTAACATCTCTATTTTTTCCCTAATGACTATTTTTGCTTGAGATTTATGCCAAGCTCTATTTGAATGGAAATTGAAATTCAATTAGAATGCATAAAATAGCATTGTGGATTTTTTTTTTTAACTTCAGAAACTACCTGATGTCTGATAGATGCATGAAAAAACAAAATGCATTAAAATTTATTTTAATTCTGGAACTGCTGATTTGTGAAGGATCTATAGCTTCTAAAACTATGTTCTTTGGATCACCAAGTCCTTAAACATTTTTAAATGGCAGATCTTATCATATCGGACTTTGTTCAGAGATGTGAAAATGAGAACAAGTATCATCTCTGGGTTTTTTTCAGATCCCATTTGTAATTTTAACTTGGATTTAATTAAAATCCTGAATTCTGATATTAAATTAAACCCTTGATTTTTAAATATCAGAATTTAATTCTCCTTTGATCTAAATTTTATTCTAATAATTTTGCGGGGTGACTACATTTATTACTTTATTCACTGAACATATGATAGGTCTAAAGTTTTACCCTCCCACCTTATTAAGAATAAAATAATCAAATTGACATGCATGAAATGAACCAAAATGCAGAGAAACAATACAAATCCAGGCATGATTCCTTTATGGCAAATGCCGTTAGATCATGCCTAAGAATACACAGCTCTTCCCTTGATAAATCCTTACAATGACACTGACCCATTTTTGTCATTAATCCAAGGAGATTTGTTCTTTTGAAGAACGTTTTCAATTTTTGAAGCATTTTCATCATTTGAATTGCTTTCTTGGATTAATTTTATTCATTGCTTCTGTTTCATAGCAGTGGCTAAATCACTTGTGTAGCCTCCATTTATTCAGCGATTTCTTATTTTACAAGGACGGGTATTTTCACTGCTGCCTTATAACAAATTGCCTTAGATCCTTCTCTGGAAGTGTATAAAGCACTGATGTATGCTAACTTTTGGCTCATAGATACAGAGCAGCAACTGTATTGAGGATATAGTTGTGGCAGGGCAGGAATTTCTGATTTATGAGTTTTCAATCAGAAAATCACAACATATGCTGTTTTTCAGGAAGGTGTTTTCAGTCCAGTTTGCCCATTTGTTTTGTACCCTTGTGTTACCTGTGAATTGGGCAGAAACAATTGTGAATAGAGTGTACTAAATAAGTATTGGTTCTTATTTGTCGTTGTGTAACCCCGTCTTGAGCTTGGAATCAAAACTTGTCCTTAGCTCTCACTGGAGAAATGCTAACTAGAAGTTGATAGCAAAGAATGTTCAGGGGGAAACACAAGGAATTGCTCAGTAAATGGGTGTTGTATGAGGAGGCATCACTAGCTTGGAAAACATACCTACTGGGAACCATCAAGTTCAAAAGCTTGTAGTAAGTCAGGCATCAAAGGTCACTTAAAAACAATGTGAAAAGTGGATTAGTTGGTAGCTAGACCTTACTTTGCACTAGTTTATTACCAAGGGCATAAAAACCTTCCCAAAAGATGCCACGTGTTTCATTCCTGTTGTTGGAAGTTGCACCCTGTTTGAATTGCTTGTTTTCCAAGAGGGGCAATCAAAAATTACCCAAAATAGCCTGCAGATGAGGAGACAAAATGTGCTCTCCATGACCTGGGTACTAAACCACGGAGCTTGTTTCACTTGAGGTGCTGTGTGTTGAAATTGTGATTTGAATTCAGTTCATAGAATCATAGGTTCGTTAGGTTGGAAAAGGCCTTTGAGTTCATCAAGCCCAACCATACCTATCCAGTAACTAAACTAGATCCCTGAGCAATAGTTGGAATTGTCGGAATACTGAAGGGTGGTAAAAGAAATAACAGGGCAAAGCCTAGCCTCAGCTGAGATATTCCTGGCGGTGGTTCATCCTTCAGAGCAGTTTTGCATCTGGGACTCTGGGGTTGCTAAGCTGGAAAAAACAAACAAACAAACAAACAAACAAACAAACAAACAAACAAAACACACCCCCCCCAAATTATTTATCTTTTCTTTACAGGATAATTAAACACTCTTCTCTTGGATCATTTGTGGCATATCTGCTTTTTCTTTCTCCTCCTTTTTCATTCCCACTTTGGTTTGGAATTCAGGCACCTGTTGGAAAGGTTGTACTGAAGAAAGGACTGAGGTTGTTGTTATGGAAAAGGGCTAACTTGGTGGTATGTGGCTGCAGGGACAGTTTGCAGGAGTGAGTTGTTAAAAGGTCAATGGGTTTGGCCTCTTTTGATGAAGGAGATATATAAAGAGCTGGGAAGGCGGGAAATACAGTTTCCTTTTCCTGTGTAGAAGATCAACACAAATGCTTACATAAATATGAAGGGGAAAAATAAAAACTACTTTGATAAAATCATGTCATGCTAACAAATGACATTTGAGAAAGAGCATTCATCTTTCCAAATCACTTTAAATTACATCAGGTGATAAAAGAGCTGTTTAGAGTAACGGTCCATACAAGATGTATATTAACCACTTTCTTAAAAAGGCAACTCAGTGTAAGGTACTGGTAGATGGTTAACAGGGACTCGTGCTGCAAGCAAATAACGCCAGTTCATGCCATTGTGATGTCTTTCCATATTTAATGAGCTACAATAATTTTATTTTAAAAAAATATTTATTTTGAAAATACCCATTTTTCCCAACTTGCCCTTTATAATGAACTGACAGAGCTGCATTCCACTTCCCATGGGAAATTTATTTTCCTCCATTGTACACACCGGGCCTCTTATTGTTAGATTTCAGGAATACAAGGCTGCCTGCTTGGGTTTGTTTTGCCTTTAGCAAAAGAGCAACAGTGCATTTTGTTCTGACAAACATCTCCCAGCCTTGCATTGACAAAGAGGCACAGTCTGGCAGTAGATTTCGTTGCAAAATTAAGTTATGTTCTCAGATCTAAATCCTAGATGTGAAGTTCCTGATTTTTTCTATCCTTCTCTTGACTTCCAGAATTCATCACTGCCCTGATGATCAAATGGTTGTGCTTTAAACTCTGAAGGCATTGATTATTCTGCAAACAGGCAAAATGAGTTTTTATTTTTAGCTTTGACAGAAATACCCTGATGATCTGGAAAAGCCTGGAAAACCATAGAAACTTTTAATTTTAAAACAAAGCCTTAAAAGGCAGTGGCTACTCGGTGGTTAAAGGGTGACTGAGGAAAAACCTTGGTCTTCCTGACTATGAGAAATGATAATTGCTCAGCCTTCAAATTGCTACAGAAGAATTGCTGGGATTTGAGTTGTTATTCAAGGTGATCAAGAATTATGTACAGTTAGAGATTTCTTGACCTTGACTTCAGTGGAAGCATTTCCCTTTTTCTTCACTTCCAAATCACCATTCTTCTTTAGGTCCAGCTATGTCTGACAACGTATTTCTATGTAAATTCAATGAAAACGTCTTTGCTTCTTCTAAAAATTATAATAGCAGCAATAATGATAATAATCATCATAATCATCGTTATCATCCCCCTCATTCAACCTGCTTTGACTGTTTCAGGGAAGAACCCTGCTGGTGCTGCCTTTATAAAACTAATTTAACCCCTGTTTATAGGGATGGGAACAGTAACATGGAGTGTAAAAAGGGTATTACTCCTGTGACTTTTAGGGATTGTGGCAGCTTCAGGCTTTATCCAGGCATGTTTATCCAGGCTTTATCCAGGGATCTGAACAGGCTGGACTGCTGGGCAGAGTCCAATGGCATAAGGTTTAACACGACCAAATG
>WAAB01010741.1:50951-152183 GCA_013389865.1 Piaya cayana
GAAAAAGTTCTTCACTAAAAGGGTCATTGGGCATTGGAACAGGCTGCCCAGGGAGGTGGTTGATTCACCTTCTCTGTAGGTGTTTAAGGCATGGGTAGACGAGGTGCTGAGGGACATGGTTTAGTTTTTGATAGGAATGGTTGGACTCGATGATCCAGTGGGTCTCTTCCAACCTGGTGATTCTATGATTCTATGTTACTAGGTGACCATTAGGACTGAAAGGAACTTTTTGGTGATTTAAGTATGCATTGTTAAATCAGACTGCAATTAGCTCTGTTCACAGAGCTAACACTGCCCAAAGCAGAATTAATATGCTCATGTAAAACTCTCCCTGCATGTGGTTTTGCATAACACAGAATCACAGAATGCCAGGTAAAAAGGCACCTCAGGGATCATTTGGTCTGATATTTTAAGTGATTTGTAGTTTAAATGAGATGGCGCAGAACCCTGTCAAGTTGAGCCTTAAAAGTGTTCAGTGTAGAGGAATCCACCACTTCCCCGGGGAGATTATTCTAATGTTTGGCTGTTTTCATGATGAAAACCTTTCTTCTGGAGTCCAATTGGAATTTCCCCAGGAGCAACTTATACCCATTACCCTTTGTCTTTTCCATGTGACTCCTTGTAAAAAGGGAGTTTCCATCCTTTTGGTAAACACCTTTTATATGCTGGTACATGGTGGTAAGGTCTCCCCTAAGCCTTCTCTTCTTAAGGTTGAACAAATTCAGTTCTCTCAGCCTTACTTCATATGGAAGGTTTCCCAGTCCTTTGATCACCTTAGTGGCCCTTCTCTGGACCCTTTCCATGGTGTCTGCTATAACCATGTTCACTGGGATTGAAGCAGGTAGAGGTGATTTCCCTTTCCTAGTTTATATAGGGTGAGCAGAGAAAGCAAAATAAAGATCTAATTGCTAGTAAATTTTCAAAGCAATCCAAACAGGAGTGGGTAAATTTCTGTGCAGTGTGCTTAGGGTTAATACAGCTGTATCAGCTCCAAGCCCATCCGCCTGCACTGTGATCAGAGCTCTCTGCTATTGGCTGAGAACAGGGGAGGGAGGCAAAGAGAGAAAATCCATCCTTAATTTAGGCAGTGACGAATGGGTTGCTGTGCAGGCTGTTTCACTCCTGGATGTTTGGGGTGATGCAGATGCTAAAAAGGGAAATGCATTTTCCTATCACATCTTTACAAGCAAGATGTCGTGGGTGGCAGCTCACCCTGACCTATATCTTCTAGTGAGGCTGCTTAAGGTGCTTGGAGGTTAGAAGGACTGAATCAGTTGTAATATTACAGTGCTATGCATCTCTCCCTTGTCTGTCCCCCTAGTTTTCCAGGCTTTTGGGCTGGCTGACTCCACATCACAGCCCTTTTGTCCAGGCATTGGCATTTGCTTTTGTGTCTGGACACATCAAATATGACACCCTTCTGGGCTATTTTATTCCAGAGCTATAGCTTAAATATGTAAGGATATATCTTTGGATGCAGCAGGCCTAGCTGGAGTGTATGAAAGACACAACAAGCGTGTTCAGGCATTTCTGACAGAGAATTGTCTAAGAAGCTTTTGCTTAGCTAAAAAAAAAATGGTGCTGTCAGAGAGAGTGAATTTAATTTTTATCCGTGATGTCTGAGCAAGTGGACAGTGCTTGTGGAGGCTGCAGCTGCTGGTGTCACAGGCAGCCCAGGGAGGCTGCATTCTGATTTGGGTAACTACATGTCCAGTACACTCAGATGCAATCATTTTTACCCACTTAGGATGGATTTTGGGGGGCACTACATTATTTTCCTGGCATTCCTGAGTAACCTTCTTCTGATCAGGTCCTTATTGAAATCATACTTCAACAGAGGCTGTGAGTAACCTCATCTAGTGGAAAGTGTCCCTAGTCATGGCAGGGGCATTGGAACTGGAGGGATTTAAGGTCCTTTCCAACCCAAGCTATTCTATGATTCTATGATAGTGCAGTGCTTTTATTGATAAATGACTGTCATACAGCTGAAGATTCTGGACATGGACAAAACACGTATCAATATGTTTTGCTTCCCATTTCATATGAGAATTGGTGTCATGGAATGTCTGGTCTTAAGTCTTCCTTCAGCTCAAAAGTTATTCCACATAGTGTTTATTGTGTTATACTTTTCTTTGGATTGTAAGTGCATATAGGAGCTGTGCTGGTCACCGCTTTTCAACGAGTATGATGCATTTTCCTCCTCCTCTTTGTTATACTGGCACATCTGAGTGTGTGGATGTGCAAAGAATGGAAGTAGGGAAGAATCCAGGCTGTGTGATTAAAAGAAAGCAAAAGAAAGCTCAAGGTCAAGAAGCGCAGTCTGTCAGACCCAGGTATGAAATCAGGAAAAGACATGCTGGAATCATAGAATAATAGAATCACCAGGTTGGAAGAGATCCAACGGGTCATTGAGTCGAGTCATTCCCACCAATCACTAAACCATGCCCCTGCGTGCCTCATCCACCTACACCTTAAAACACCTCCCTGGGCAGACTGTTCCATTGCCTAATGATCCTTTTAGTGAAGAATTTTTTCCTTATGTCAAGCCTGAACCTCTCCTGGCAGAGCTTGAGGCCATTCCCTCTTGTTCTGTCCCCTGTCACTAGGGAGAAGAGGCCAGCTCCCTCCTCTCCACAACTTCCCTTCAGGTAGTTGTAGAGAGCAATAAGGTCTCCCCTCAACCTCCTTTTCTCCAGGCTAAACAACCCCAGCTCTCTCAGTCACTCTTTGTAAGACTTGTTCTCCAGCCCCATCACCAGGGAACCATTGCACAAAATTTTGGGGTGGGTTTTCATTTTTTTTTTAGTACAAGTCTGCTCTGGATTGTGGTTGTGGACCACTAATCATACCTTATGGCCCTTTAGTTTACAGCATGTGCTGGTTATAGGTCAGGCTGATACTGCGCTTAGTGCAATACTGAGATCCTGCCTCTGTGTGCTGTGTGCTGCTGACGTTCAGCCAAAGGCTTTAATGTACCTCATGCAGACCTGAGATCATAAATGGCTTTTAATTGTAGGCTTTGGATGAACAAATAATCTTTAGCCTGGCTTTATTTACTTTCTATTTTAGGGGATAATGATAATTGCTAGCTTTTCATGTACATACATGAACATACTCAACTGTTCTGCTGGAGTTAAAATCGGGTTTAGTTAAATGCCATTTTAGCATGACAAGACAGTACTCGGCTGCAGCTTTACTTTTACTCAATACATTCAACATATCTGTGATTTTAGTATAATGGAAATAATGATGTTAATTTACAGTTTGAGGAGCCCAGAAAGAGTAAGTAAATGTCTTCACTATAGAGTAAGAAAAGCATGTAACAGGGAATGTATTGGATTTGGGCCGGTGGACAGGTCAGGAATGTTGAAGCTGGCACACTAGGGAGAAGCAGTAGTCCTAGGAAGCTGAGAAATGGGTGCTGTTTAAAGCTGCAGTTCAGCACCCACTGAGACTGGAGGAAAGATCCCATTTGTTGTCCTAATCAGAGGGCAAATTATGTAGTTTCGGATTTAGCATAAGAAAATGCAGACTGGAAGGGACCTCAAGAGATGATGCAGTACCCTCCCAAAACCCAAGGCAAAGATCAATATGCCAAAGCCACCCTGACAGATGTTTGTTTGTCCCTGCCTCGACCCCATGCTGGAAATTCCAGAGCTGACTTTGGTGACCTGTTCCAGCCTTCGCTGTCGTTACGGACTGGGATGGAGCCTTGAGCTGGCACAGAAGAGCCGAGGGATCCATTACATGCTGTCAGTCCTTGTCATTTCATGATTTCAATTTGTAATATTTGTCCTCTAGAGCAAAGTCCTGGCATTAGGACATCTTGGGGTTACTTTTCAAGTCCAAGTCATGTCAACAGTATGTGACTTGCATTTTATCACAAGATACCATGGTACTTACTCCCGTTTATAAAGTGATTTGAGAAGAGTGCTAGCAGAGAGAGGGACTCATCAAATGGTGGCCTGGGCAGCAGGACTGCAAAGTACATATTTGGAACTCTCTTGGCCCAGGAAACCCAAGTCAGGCCATCTGGTATCTAAAGGAGTGTCTTTCATTATCAGTTGTGATAACAAATTTGGACTCGCCTGTTTACAAGGTGTGGTGTTGCCTGGGATTTAAATCTCTGAGGTGATGAAGGTTTTTGGTCTGTACCTGTTCAGTCAGGTTGAGCATTGCAGCCAGGATGCCAAATGCTGAGTCCTGCACTTGGGGCACAACAACCCTATACAGAGCTACAGACTAGGGGAAACCTGTCTAGAAAGCTGCCTGGAGGAGAAGGACCTGGGGGTGTCAGTTGACAGTGACTGAACATGAGCCAGCAGTGTGCCCAGGTGGCCAAGAAGGCCAGTGGCATCCTGGCTTGTATCAGGAACGGTGTGACCAGCAGGTCCAGGGAGGTTCTTCTCCCTCTGTACTCAGCACTGGTGAGACCGCTCCTTGAATCCTGTGTTCAGTTCTGGGCCCCTCACCACAAGAAGGATGTTGAGGCTCTGGAGCGNGCAATGGAAAGGTCTGCCCAGGGAGGTAGTTGATTTGCCTTCCCTGGAGGTGTTTAAGGTGTGGGTGGATGAGGTACTAAGGGGCAGGTTTAGACACTGGTGGGAATGGTTGGACTCGATGATCCTTGGGGTCTTTTCCAAACTAGTGATTCTGTGATTCTATGATCTATTTCCTGCTGCCTGGGTTGTAAGAGCTTAAATAGCTCTGTTCCCGTTGATCTCTGATGCTATTTGTTGATGTTTCAAGGTGGAGAGGATGTACTTACCAAAGGAACACTGAGCTGGGGATGATAAAATATAGAAAATCCTTTGTTCCAGGCTGTCTCCTCTGTGGTTTCCATGTGTGTCTCAGCTGATGGGCATTCCCTTTTGCTTCAGTGCTCTTCCAGTCCTTCTTTTCCCTCTGTCCTTTTGTCCCCAGAGGCTGATAGCACGTCCCTGGCAGTTCAGCACTGTCTGCCACATCAGTCTCTTCAGATCATACCATGGGCTGAATTGCCCCTTACCAGGAAATCTCTTGGAGTATTTTATATTTGAGTGGAGAGGAATGGGAGCTTGGGGCTGAGCCCTAGACTCCTGGTGTGATGTAAGACATTGTGGCATCCTTGGGATGGAGGGCATTCAATGCTCCTGGCTTCAGGTTCACATTCTGGCATCCGAGAGCCTTTCAGAATCGCAGCGAAGAGTGACTGTTGACTGCCAAGGTAATACCAAAATCGCTGAGCAAGAGGCCTCCTGCCAGTTACAGACCACACCTGCAGGTAGGACTGATGGGACTCTCCTGACTGAGCTGTGCCACCGCCCCTGAGCTGGAGGGACACGTTGGGCTTTGCTGCCACCCAGCGGGAAAGTGCAGCATGTTGATGAGGCTTATTTCACTTCATGTCAGCAGTCAAGATCCAGCTAAAAGTAAAAGGAGAAAAAGAGTTGGTTGCTTTAAGACACAAGAACTTTTCTGAGTGATAATTTATGTCGTTCATTACTAGAAAAATCTGAAGGTTGTGCAGAGCTTGCCAACGGTCTTTGAATCATGAACAACATGAAAACCAGAAGAGATACTTTCCCTCTTCTGCTAATCATGAATCTTCATACAAGACCCCAGAAGCATCTGGGGAAAGGAAGATACAGCTTTGCATTGCTGTGTAATTCTCTCCTTTGGCAGCTGGTGGGTGATTAATGGCAATTAATGAACCAAGGAACTGACAACAAATGCATTTCTTTGTTTATTTGCAGATTGTGCTGGTTGTGGGAGAGACATAAAAAATGGACAAGCATTGCTAGCTCTGGACAAGCAGTGGCACCTGGGCTGCTTTAAGTGCAAGGCCTGTGGGAAGGTCCTCACTGGGGAATACATCAGCAAGTAAGTGACCTCTGCATCTCTTCTGCACTTTTGACATGAATTCTTGTTGTCAATGGAGAAGACCTTGCAGCAAAGTTCATCTTTCAAAATCCAGCTTTGACCACCTTTCCAAATACACCCAAATCTTTGTTCCCAGTGAGATCTGAGCTGGGAAAGAAGAGTAAACTGAAAAGTGCAAGTGACAGGTGGTGTTTACTGATAGTATTCTATTTATAATATTAATAAGGAAAAGGCTAACTCCATGTTTCCACAACGGATTAGGTGAATATCTGCATGAGTTTTCTGTGTTAGCAAAGTAAAGCTTTGGGCCATTTTGCTTTCCATCGTGTGATTTTTGAGGACAGAAGTAAGAACCCATCCATTGCTTGCCTTTGCTGGAGAACAGAGTAAACTGTTATGTGCTGAGGTGATTGATGCTGTGCTTTTATCTCCAAATAAGAAACTAAGGAAGAGAGTTTTGACTGGAAAAAAAATGTAAAGGAACAGAATGGGGGAAAGTAGTGTAAAGATAAAATGGAGGGAATTAAGTTACAGTAGTCTCTGTTCCACCCTTCAAACATAAAACAAAGAGAAAAAATAGGGAAACAACGTCTTTTACAAACCTGTCACTAAGGGGTGTATAACATTTAACAAGTAGTCTCTGTAGTTTCTCAAAAGAAGTTCAGTCCTGAGATACCCCTAACTTGACTTGTGTTTCCACTTCTACTGTGTGTTCCTTGTTCATGCTATAAAACTACATAACATCACACTTAAAAGTAACTGCTTATGCTCTTGCAATCAACTGAAGATTTTTATGCTGCAGTGAACAAAAAATAGCTGCCTGTGATAACAGTTGTGATCTCCTCTCATCCCCATGGACATAGTTCCACTGATTCCCTAGAAATGCCCCACCTGTAGGTGGAGACAGACTGTTCTAGAGAATGATATTTACTTCAGTGGTTTGTACTGGATACCTTTTCTTGATGGTGACTTCAGGAATAATTCTAAGAGGCACTGATGAGAATATGATTTTTTTTTCTTCTGCTATAAAATATCTCCCTTGAATTCTCTCCTGTTTGCCTGTTGCTGTGTTTAAGAGTTCCAGACTAAAGTCAAGGGAAGAGTGTAAGTCATGCTATAATCTGTATATTAAAAGGTGATTTGTAAGTTGTGGGTTTTCTCTTTCAGAGATGGTGCTCCTTATTGTGAAAAGGACTATCAAGTTCTTTTTGGAGTCAAATGTGAAGCATGTCACCAGTTCATTACTGGGAAAGTCCTAGAGGTAGGTGGCATGTAAACTACAGTTTAAGAATCAGGCCATGTCCCATTATTTCCTCATGCAACTGCAGAGAATACAGAAAGTTCTCATAGGAAGGTCTTTTCTGCTGATTTTAGAGCAAAGTTACTAATTTTCAGAAATATTTTCAGTGTTTTAGTTTTGCAGTCATTTGGAAAAATATGTGATAGAGAATTAATTGCACTAGTTTCTATGGATATGTGGTTTCATTGTACAATGTCTTTCAATGACATTGTACAAAGTCTATTTTACTGTGTATTCTGTGTCAGATTTGATATATTAATAGAAGTAATTTTAGTATTGGAATCACCTTTGGCAACCTTAAGTTTGTCAAAACTTAAACATGAGATTCCTCTTCTAAAATGAGTCCAGATGATACAAATGATGCTAAGAAAGTGAGAGGGAGAAATGTGCTGGAGAGATAAATTATAAGTTTAGAAACAAGAAGGCAGAAAAAAACATCATCTGAACCATCTCTTTTGTTGACTTTTAGTTGGAGACTTCATTTTCCCATTGAAGTCTTTTGTCACCAGTACCGATCCCCATCTCTGATGGATGTGATCTATCCCCTTTGAGATGGAATCCATGAACTATATATGGATCCCTCTGTGTCACCACTGAAATGCTTAAGGGGCAAAAGGGCAGAGGACTTTTCTGTCACCTTGTCATTAAGAGATGAGACCTAAAACTGTTATCTGCTTTCCCCTCTAGCAAACTCTGGTCAATGAAAGGAACTTGGGCTTCGAGCTCAGGTCTGGAGCTGGGCAATATGGCTTGTCTCCAGGTTTAGTGTTTTTTAATAGTCCACTTTTCCTGGGAAAAAAGCTTTTACTTAATAAAGTTTGTGGAATAAATAAGGAAATACAAAGAAGTTCAGTTATGGGTGTATTTTGTGAAGAAGAAACTGAATGTACTGAATGTTTTACAATGAATAACAGAAAATGAACTTGAAAGTGTACAGAAATAGAAGTAACTGGAATTTGCTAGTGAATGTGTATTTCAGGTTCTCTTCTTTGTGTCCCAACTGCTACAGATACAAGATTGTGTCAGCCCTCATCTGAAAAGTTTAAGGTTTGATATCAAATCGTAACGATTTGTTGTGAGGTTTTTCTGGTTCACTATCCAGAATATAAACCAGGATGGTAACCACCAGATAAGGAACTCTGAATGCATGTGGACAACTGGTGTGTTTGTCACTGCAACTATGAGAAGGAAGGACAATTTTTTAATTAGCCAGGCTGTTAGTCTGCCTCCTTTGCAATGTCTGTCTACTTCCTCCGAGACCCACACAGATAATTAGCAAGAACAGACTGAGTTTTCCCTTGAGTACGAAGGCTGTGTCTCTGACTTTAATCTAGTGGTCTGCTACCATCTGCTTATCTATTCCTATCTATTAAGGAGTCTTTCAGTTTAGTGCTGACACCGTAGTTGCATTCCAGTGCAGGAAGCACTGCTGGAGAGAAGTAATTGGGTTTGTGAGGTTGGGAAGCATAAAATAATTCTAAAATTATTTTAGATGCACATGGTAGGTGCACTAACCCACAAGCAATGCAAGCTATTCAGAGGCACAGGGATGAAAATAATAAAAGAGAAGGTAATTGGAGTCTGTAGAGAACTGGGAACAAATGAGCTATTCTTATTTGGAGCTTATTGTGTAGTGGATATGACTGTACCAAAGTTGTGCTTGTGTTACTTGTGCCAGCATCAGTAAGAAAGAAGCCTAGCTTTTTGAGAAGATCACGAGGTGTATCCTTTTGGAATCGAATATGCTGAGACTGAGAAAAGATTAGTTCAATTGACCCGTCCATCATAATCTAAGATAAAATTCAAGTTATCAGAGAACACTGTGTCCTGGGCATAACCTTGATACTGTCATTTTGACCTCAAGTTTGCTTTCTCACTCCATAGTTCTTATTGTTCTGGTTTCTATTTATGATCAGAAGTGGCAACATTTTGTTGAAGCAATGAAACATGTCAAACCTCTTACAAGGATCCACCTCTTCTGAAAGTCAAAATCAGATTTAAAAGATGAAGATTTTTCCACTGTCTGAGCCCCTGAGGAATCAGAATACACTGATGATTTCAAAAGAGATGTTTTGAAAGATATTATCAACACATGGAAATATTAAGCATGCTGAGTTCTGGGCAAGACTAGAAATTTTGTTTGAATATTTGTGGCTAACATTGGTTATCAGAGGCACAAGCCATAGAAATACAGCAGAGGGCAGCAGTAGTTCTGAACATATAACTAAGGCCAAACTGGTCTAAAGCCTGTAGAAGTTGAATTACTCACATAGTGCAACTCTTTCTGGATCTGTTTAAATGATATTTGCAGGCAAACTGCTGGCTAAAAGCTGTATATTGGGCAAGTCCTTACAGACTTTCACCATAAAAAGTTAGTACTATGTAGTCAGGGAGCCTGTCAGGCATTGGTTTAGCTGCATTACAGTCCACATTAGCAGTCTGGATAGTTCATGTCAAGAGTTCTCCAGGTATCATCTGGAATGCAGATGCAGGAGGGACTTTAGAAAATGCAGGTTAGCAGCTAACATTCAACAAGCAAAGGAACGTATCAAAACCGTGGGCTAGTTCCTTGTCTCCTCTAGAGACTTTTTACACTAGATACACAGTTCCACAGAGGCAGTACTAATGCCTCTAAATTAGACTAAAGGAACTAGGAAGTCAAAACTTAGGATGCGAAAATCATATTTCAGCACATATGTCCCCTTTGGGCAGAAAAGGTGCTCTAAAGGATGGGGTTAGAGCATGACATAAATCCTCTGGTAATAACGGTGATGAGAGATCGGAAGCAGCCTCAAGGCCACAGAAGATAATTCACAGAACAGGATGCCACAGTTCAGGGAGGGCTGCAGACATTTGAGGCAGGACAATTAACAATTTCCTTATCCTGTTCAGGAAATCACCCACAACACTTCAGTACACCTGAAGTTTTAATTTAGGTGAACCTCGAGATGCTCACAGGAGGATTACTGTCTTCCCTCTTTGTTTTCTTTGGCAACATTTCTTTGGCAAATTTGGGTATTTTTGATGATTTATATTGTGTAAGTTGCCTCTTCTCCTGCTGTCTCTCTTGGAAAGAAAGAAACATTCTTGGTATGGAGTAGCACAGTTATAAGGGACTGTCTAGGTATGTTTGATGTCATAAGTATCTTTCATGAGACAGAAACCTTCGGTTGCAGACCAGAAAGCCAACCATATCCTGGGCTGCATCAAAAGAAGTGTGACCAGCAGGTTGAGGAAGGTGATTCTGCCCCTGTATTCCTCTCTTGTGAGACCTCATCTGGAGTATTGTGTCCAGTTCTGGAACCTGTCCCCTTTACTCTGCTTTTGTGAGACTCNGCCCAGAGTAGTCATGACTGCCCCACCCCTGGAGGTGTTCAAGGACAGTTTGGATGAGGTTTTGAGCAACCTGAACTAGTGGAAGGTGTCTCTGCTGCAGGGGAGTTGGAACTCGATGATCTTTAAGGTTCCTTCCAACCCAAACCATTCTGTGATTCATCAATAAAATAATTTGTGAAGTCAAGAGCCAAGTATGCTATTCCATCATCATCTTCATCCAAAAAAAGTGATGAAAAGACATTGAAGGGAGGTACCCTCTAATGGTTCAGAAGCGATTACCAGAATGCCTTTATAGTCCTGCTTTATTTTCTACTTATTACATCTGGAACAGTATAGAAAAAATGAAAAAACAGAAGAGAAATGAAAGCATGGAATTTAGCTTTGGGTTCACAGAGGCTGGTGGTATCTATTTTCCCAGTAAGAGTACTTTTGTATTTAAAGAGAAAGCAAGATTCTTTGCAACATTGCAGACTTGTAACTCCTGCTTGTTTTTGAAAACTCAGTCTTTAAGTCTTCTGCAATGAGCAGCCAGCAAGAGAGACAACCTAAGAGACCTAAGAGTCCTCATTTCAGAAGCAACCATGCTGTGCATCTGGTAAGCACCCTCAGCAAGGCCTTTCAGAAAGGCCAGAGTTTGAGGTCAAATCTTGATATTCAGCCCTGGGGGAGATGGATTTTCTCCCGCCATTCTGTAGAGGTGATCACTTTTCTGAGGTTAGAGGTGCATTGCTAGAAAAACAGGATTTGACCTCATGATCTAGAGATCGAGATGTATATATCTACTGTCAAATTCCTCAGGCATCTTGATACTCTGCGCATTTATTTTTATAATACTAGTTGGTTAATGGTCATTTACAAATAGCAAGCCAGTGTGTGATTTCTTCTGGCTGTGCATAGCTTGAGTCCCTGTTCTGATGGACTGCTTCCTGCTCTATGTGTGTTTTCCTGTGCAATGTTGAGACTTGCACCCTACCTTGTAAGCAGTGGCGTAAAGCCATTTCAACAGATGGACCTGGAAAGAGAAATGCCAGGGCACCAGAAGGCTCTCTTGACTTCAGCCTGCAAGGTCAACTTCTAAAAGTGGTTTTGATATTGTAACTTATGCTAGTTTCTCCTGGTTTTAAACAGTAAATGAAGATGCGATATTTAATGTGAAGGAGATTTGGTGCTTGTAGATGTTACTACTTTAATGTGACAGAATTTAAAGATGTCTCATCTCTGCTGCAGCTAACTCTGAAAGATGTTGATTCTGAGACACCTTAACTTCTGAGTTTAGAAATAAATAATTACAGGGGCAGGGGGGAAGGGGAACCAAGCAGCAAAAGTTGATGTGGTTGTACAAGGAAACTGTATCCATATTTAAGAGGGAAAGAATGTGAGCTAGAGGTTACTGTTTTCAGAGCTAAATTTAGAAACCTGTGTTGTGAGGGGTTCTGAGAAGTTTCTGCTAATTCTTTACATGTGAATGAGTCTAAGTAAATAGATAATAATAAAAAATACAGTAGCAACATTGCAACAACTGTGATTTATTCAAACAATGCCTGTTTATGTTGTCCAAGATGTGTCTTCTGCCGTCACTTAACGCTGCAAGCAACTTTGCTTATGAGTGTTAGCATCCAGATGCTTTGTCTGACTGACTTGCAGTGGAACTCAGTAGCCTACATGTTTAGTTTAAGGAGATTTATGCTCATAGCTCATGTGGAGACATCACCCTTCTCTTCAGAGATCCATGCAGTACAGAGTTAGTTACGTACATCAGTACATTCATTAACCTGGTCCTATGTTCTCATACCAGTACACTTTCTAGATTAAGCAGCCATGTAGAAAATCTCTTAAAACAAACAGAGATTTATTTCAGGTCCACTCCGTAATGTTAATCGAAAGGCTAACATATATTCTTATGTTAAATGAACTGTTTAGCAAGGCTGTTTTCATAGTAGTTATGCAGGAAGTGTCACAAAATGTGTCATTTACTGGATTTTAATGATGCAGCCTGTACTGGTAATACCAGTTGAGGTGATGTATAATTTTAAGCATTTTGATAAATGAAGCAATGGATGAATTGAACAGAGACTGGTGATATGATGGATTCAGATGGGTTCAGATGGGTTTGCATCCTTCCTAAAGTTGTGATAAAGTCATATCTGTGAAGGCTATATTACCATTCTGTTTTCATAGTACTAGGCATCTACAGGTGTGGTTGTCTCACAGGCTTGGGAAAGACTTTACATGCAACCACTATCTCTTAGTCACTGTTTTCATCTTCATGCACCATAAAATGCAGGGGGAGAGGCTACACAGCAAAGGAGAAGTAGCAGTGGAGTTTAGTGCATGCTTTGTTAATTCTTTGATTTGCTTTATTTGGGTCTAGTTTTACTGCTGTTACAGTAATTGAGAAGTCGTGAACCTGCTGCCTGGATGTCCCAGGTCAGCAGTAAAGAAAAACAGAAGCACATGCTGCAATCATTTGCCCTCTTAGACAGGTACATCGTGCAGACCACAGGGCTGGTTTGATTATGGAAAATACCTGTTGAGAGATCAGACACAACCAGTGCACAGGACCAACTGTAAATTCATCAGATGTTCTCAGCCAGAATGTGCAAAGGATAAAGGGATCCACAGAGCTGTGTGAGTCGTAGCTCCAGCCCTGTGCCTGCACTGAGTTGGACTAAAATGCAGCCTCGGTGTAACTAAGTGTTCCTGGCAAAACTAGACTAACACCCAGGAGGCTATATAAATTCTTCAGAAGCCGTGGAAGTAATATTTCATAACTTTCAGAGACAGAGAGTGCTGATTTCATACTCGCTAGATGCCTCTCCCCAAGGGAAAAGTCCTGATTTGTGTCAACATCAAATAGTGACAGACAAATGATGAGGAATGGCCCTACCCCTGCCTGGGCTGGGATTCTTCCCTCTTTTCCTTTTTCAGAACGGGTTGGCCGAGAGGCTCGAATGTGTAAGGAGGGTTATTTGCTTGTTTGGGTGGGTGTGTGTAGGAGCCTGCGTGAACTTGAGCAGAGGAGGAGGACTCGGGGCTGGTGCAGGCACAGGCACTGCTCGGTGAGCTGGTTCCCGGGGAGCAGAGCCGTCTGCACGTCGCATGTGGTTACACTTCAAATTTGAACAGAGGCGGAGGGACTCTGCCCACCGGGCTTTGAAGGAAATGGACTTGGACTGAAGAATTATTATAAGAAGGTAAACTTCTTCCTGTGAAAGGAGATCTGAACTGGAAGGGGTCATGGCTTTCTTCTGGGGGGTGGGGGATGTGACTGAGACGTGACTGAATAGTTTGCCAGTGAGATCAGCGTAGGGTACTTGTACGTTTGTTTCTGTACACAAGAAGGGTTTTTTAAAAGGCTGTCGTTCAGATAAAGCAACTGCAGCCGAGATGCTTTAAACTGCCAGGAAGAGAGGAGAATGGCACAGAGCTTGGGCAGTTTCTGGTGGCAACTGATGTATGGAGGAACAAAATGGTTCTCTATCTCAAATAACTATTCATATAGTTTGTTGGCTCGGTGATCCATCCTGGAGATTTGTCACATAGAATGAAGGTTAGAGTTTGTTTCCAGTTGCCCTGCCTTTTTGCATAGAAGTGTGTTTTATTTATTAAGGCACTGATTTCTCCCTCCCAGCCCCCCAGCAATGGGGGCTTTGTTTGCATAAAAATGAGGAAATGGAAAGTTTAATAATAACTCATGATATGGGTAGATGCTTCAGACAGTTTTCTACGTACCTGGGTAGCAGCATAGATTGAATTTAATTTAGGCTATCCTTCCCTAATGAGAAATATGTGAGTGTGATTGCCTAGAACACCACACCTTGCACAGGGTGAAAAATCTGTAACGAATATACTTCCAAAGAACAAATGTAAATTGCTTCATGTCTTTCTACCAGGATTTTCATGATTTTTTTTTCATCCTTCCTATCTCAAAAGACTGAATTTGGTGAGAGGATATCTGTCGGTGGGAAAGACAACATATAAAGACAACTAAAGAGAGTATCTGAAGTTGTCAGAGCCCTAACAGAAGTTCAGTTGCTATGGCAGCATAATCACAAGGCATTAACTTCTCAGCAGTGGTTTGGAAACCATCCTTCTGTCAATTTGAACATCAATAGGGAAGGGAGGAATGTTAAGAAGATGTAGGAGTGGTGAATAAGAAGAGCAAGTTGCAGCAAGTAATTTGAAAAAATAACCAATTAAAGCTTCCTTATTGCCACAAAGGGATTTGTGAAGTCTAACAGGTGCTTACACAAATATGGCTTATCTGTATAAATTCCATTCTTGAGTACAGTGTTGCTGATTAGTGTCTATATTTCCTAGCACAGCATCTTTAAGCTATTACCTTTTTGATTTAAGTAAATATTCTCTAGTGTGTTTCTTGCACTAAGTATTACTGGAAAACTTCAGCAGGCAGATCAACATACTTTAAAATAACAGTTCAGTAGAGGCACTTACATTAGTATAATGTTTCTTGTCACCACCAACGGCTTCTGTGATAGATAGCCATTGAATGTATTCCTATAACTTATAACACATATTTAAGTAGCTTTTTAATCTCTTGGGGGGGCACATAATATTTTTAGTTGAAGAGTAACTTAGCCAAATGACTTTATTTTTCTTGTTATGTAGCTGTATTAAGGATTCAATTGCATGGTGGTCACTGCAGAACACATCTTGTTCTCCTCATGGACCAGTCTGCTCTGGGGAAAACAATGCTCTCTTTTTATTTTGTAGCTCCCATCACTTCTTATGTTCATCTTTTAAACCTTTGCATTGTGCTAGGTGTACTTGCCACAGTCACCCATATCAGAGATGTGAAATTAATAATGATCCCTGCACCAAAGAACTTGAACTGAAAACAAAACTTCCTCTGGCATCATAGTCTCACTATCAGCTGGGATGGAGTGAGGGGGGAGATGTGGCATAGGGAAATGAAACATTATTTGAGAATGATGAGAAGCTCAACATGAGCTGGCAGTGTGTGCTCACAGTCCAGAAGGCCAACAATATCCTGGGCTGCATCAAAAGAAGCATGGCCAGCAGGTTGAGGGAGGTGATTCTGCCCCTGTATTCCTCTCTTGTGAGACCTCATCTGGAGTATTGTGCCCAGTTCTGGAATCCTCAACATAAGATGGATATGGAGCTATTGGAATGAGTCCAGAGGAAGGCTACAAAGATGATGAGAGGGCTGGAGCACCTTCTATACAAAGACAGGCTGAGAGAGTTTGGCTTGTTCAGCCTGGAGAAGAGAAGGCTCCAAGGAGATCATATAACGACTTTCCAGTACCTGAAAGGAACCTACAAGAAAGCTGGAGAGTGACTGTTCATAAAAGTTTGTGGTGATAGGACAAGGGGGAGTGGATATAAGCTGGAGTAGGGCAGATTTAGGCTAGACATTTTTTCACCATGAGAGTGGTGAGGCACGGGAACAGATTGCCAGGGGAAGTTGTGGCTACCCCATCCCTGGAGGTGTTCCAAGGCCAGGTTGGATGGGGCCTTGGGCAGCTTGATCTAGTGGGATGACCCTGCCCATGGCAGGGGGTTTGGAACTGGGTGGGCTTTAAGGTCCCTTCCAACCCTAGCTATTCTATGATTCTATGGTTTCAGCCAGGTACTTTTTGTTTCTCCCAGAGTGAGTTTACAATGAAAAATTGATTAAATGATGAAATGTTTTTTTTGCAGGACTGTAATCTTTCAGTTTTAAGTCTAGCTTTAAGTCCTCCTATCTGTGGAGAGTTTGCTGCTGACTTCTAGGAGAGCAGAATAGGACTGAAACCTGTCCCTGGTAAAAAATATTTATTGGTAAGAATGCAGCAATAACATGTTTGAAACTCAAAAAGTGAAGAGCCTGTTGGGGCAAGTCTATAGCTGTCACCCATTCATAACAGGCTTCATCCAGGTATTATGCTCAGTATTCATTCTGTGAGGACTCAGTCCCTTCTCTTTTTTGTCAGAGTGCCTTCCTGGGGAAACCGGACCCAAAAGATATGTCTGGAATCTCTAGGGACTTTGAAGTCCACAAAATTAGCACCTGTCTTTACTGAGCAGGTGCTTTACAGATGAAATATGATGCATCTAAATATTTTGTGGGTTACTAAATGTTTGAAATGACCACCTGGAGCACAAAACTGGTAGATTTCAATTACATGCTCATACTGCATTAGAAGATTGTACAGGTCTGGGATGTACAAGCCTTTTTCTTTGTAAGAGGTGGAAAATTGCACACAGTGAAAGATACATGCACCTTTACTCTGGCATTTAAACTAGCTTGGGGTGCTTTGTGGTTTGCAGAGACCTCTGAAATAAGCATCATAAACCACTTGACTGTAAGTTAAAAAGTTAAGAAATGGACTTCCACACGTAGGGTTTTGGAGAGGGAGATTGGTTGTGTCTATTAGATGGATCTTCTCTTGCTTTGAAATCTGTAAAGCCGTTGCATCTCGGCTAGCATTTTTTTTATTCCTAGCAATGAGGAGAGTAAGAACTGAGGCAAAAAATCCTTTAAGCAGGCTTGTTTTATCAGAATGCTTTAACTACTGCTGTTGAGGCAACAATCCTGTAGACCCTGTACTTAGTTGAAAACTAAATGGCATCGAGTTATGGTAGATATCCTTATCTGCTTTATGTCCATTACGTCTTTCCTGTTCATCCCCATAGAAATATGTTATATCATGGTTGTCCTGTTGGAACTGTTTTTCCATAGTAAATAGAAATCTTGATTTGAAACATAGCTGAAGAAAACAAGGTGGGGAGTAAAATCACTGTCTTTGCTCTGACAAACATACTCTGATGGAGTGTTCATACCAGCTAGGATTCAAAAATGTGTTTGCATAGTTTTACATTTCTAATTGGAAATCACATGTGTTGGCAGTGAGAAAACTGACAGAAGAAAAGTAAAATGTAAAAATAAAAAGTAAAAATAACAGCAAAAATGAAAGGGCTTGCTTTTAGTGGAGTACGTGTTGGTGGTCTGATATTTATTCAAAGTTATTCTATTTGAAAAAGGGACAACTATTTCTCTGCACCATCCATCCACCTGTTATGTCAATGTCCTTTGATATTCATATTTAAAATATAGTGTCACTATAAGCACTATGGCCAGAATTACAAACCAAAGATTCATGAGAAATGTCTGGACGCAATGAATTCCAGGCTCATAATTATGCATGGGTGATTCTGGAGTTAAGAGCAATGTGATTGGGAAAGAAGATGTTTCAAGGAAACCTGTCCATTCCCTGGTTTGCCATCTGCTCCTTGTTGTGACCTTTTACTGGAAGAGATTTACAAAGGTAGCAGGTTGCATTACAGTTAACCAAGGATAAAACCCATTCCTTGGACTTTTTAAAGCGTTATTAGATCAGAATAGTTAGAATAACAATGACTTTTAGGATCAGTTTGCTACAAGAGCAAGCTCTAATCACTGAAAGAAAATTCCCTGCTTAATTCAATCCTAATATGTTTTCCTATTAGAAAAATCTGAGAGTCTACCAGGTACAAATTAGCATATATTGAGCATTTCATGTTTATTTTCTTTCTTGCCGACTACTTTTGTTTTATATTCTCTGGTTATTTTCTGTGAATGTTCTGTGTGTGACCTCATGATTAGTTTCTTTCACCCCTCCTTTGGCATTTACAACTTTTATGTCTCTGTTGTTCTTGGGACACTCCCTCTGAACTGAATGCAGACATCAGAACAGAGACCAGGCTTTATGAATCACATGCCAAAGGCTGCACAGTTCCTGAAACAGCCTTCTGACAGAATGAAAAAAAACAGTTTTTGCTAGACAAATGAGAAAATCAGCTACAGTTTCTTGGATCTAGTGGTGCACCATGCAGAAGACCAGCAGGGATAGGAGTCTGAGAATTTAACTTCTTTGCTTGGCTCTGCTGCAAACATTAGCTTGATCCAGGCTGAGTTGCTTAATCCCCTAAGCTGTCACTTGTTTTATCAGTTGGAAAGAGGTTTGCACTTGTCTCTTTTTTCTGCTTCCTCTGTACTGCAGAGCACTGTCTCAGGGCTGGACTCTTGAGTCAGCAGTGGTTCTTGTGCTCATGCAGCACCCAACCCCAAAACATGTCCTGCTGTTGCACTCTGAACTACAAGCGACATCAGCAACAGCTCCCTTCTAGCAGCAAAGCCCCTGCTGGTTCAAGACAGCCCTCAGTGAGCTGATTTAACTCTATTGGATGTTTTTTCACTGTAACCTTAGACTCTAACTCTAATTACTCTGTTGTTTTGAGCCAGACCTGTACTCCCTAGGAGCTGCCTGATGTGTTCTTCTCTCTGTGTAAAGCCCATTGGAATGAATTTTAAGGTCAATGGAACTGCTAAAATTATGTTGCTTGACCTTCTCTTAAAATCATAGAGCTTTGGCTAGAAACCAAAGGAAACCAAAGGAAAGCTTATCCTTTGGAAAATTGTACTTTCTTATCCTGAAGACAGCAGAGTGATTGTAAGACAATGGGGTTTACCTCTTGCTGCCTGAATTACCTTTACTTTTTAGGAGCTTCACTATATTTTGAGGTTAAATTTGTCTAACTTCAGCTTTTGGTATTGTCATAGTTACTTCAATGGGATTGAAAAGCTTGTGCTCTTCCCTGCTGTAATTGACTGTCCATCTCTGAAACCTCTCTTCAGATAGTGGTTTGACTTGGAGTCCTTCAGATTTACAGCTGAAGACTGGCATTGTTTTGATGGCTCTCCACTCATTTTCTGGCCAACAGCATTCTGGCGTCTATAAAAAACACTATGGCTAGCAGGAGTAGGGAATTGATCATCACCCTGTACTCAACAGTGGTGAGGCTGCACCTTGAATACTGTGTTCAGTTTTGGGCCACTCACTACAAGAATGACACTGACGGGCTGGAGCGTGTCCAGAGGAGGGCAACAAAGCTGGGAAGGGGCTGGAGTACAGGGGTTATGGGAAGCAGCTGAGGGAACTGTGGTTATTTAGATTGGAGATTGAGGAAGGTGAGAGGAGACCTTATTGCCCTCTATAAATACCTGAAAGGAGGTTTTAGTGAGGTGGATGCTGGTCTTTTCTCTCAAGTGGAATTGATAGGATAAGAGCAAATGGCCTCAAGTTGTACCAGGGGAGGTTCAGATTGGGTATTTGGAAAATTTTCTTCACTGAAAGAGTGGTGAAGCATTGGAAGAGGCTGCCCAGGGTAGCCGCGGAGTCACCATCCCTGGAAGTGTTCAAAAAACATGTACATGTGGAACTTTAGGAGATGGTTTAATAAGCATGGTGGGGTTGGGGTGATGGCTGGACTGGATGAGCACAGAGGTCTTTTCCAACCTTAATGATTCTATGTTTCAATTCTATGATCTTAACCTGCCTCTCCTGGTTGCTGTTGTCTACAACACAGCCCTCAGTCGCACAGGGCCCAGCTTTCTTGATTTGCAGGTGTATTATGTTAAACTATGAAAACATACTTGTTTTTAGATACCTAAAACAAGCATTGCCTTTGAGTCATCTACAGATTTACCAGGAAGGATTTTATATTCTTATCTTGGCCAGCAGTAGAGATACCTCATGCTGTGGGTAGAAGGAAGTAATCTCTGGGGTATCTGGCTCGGCAGAGCCTCCCCTGCTAACACATCCATCTGTCAGAACTGCCTAGTTATAGTTTTCTTAAGACTTTTGAGCACAAATAATTTAAGTCTCCTAATTTGTCAATGTTGACTCATGGCAAACCCTATTAAATATAAAATATCTTGCTCAATAAACAGTATAAATCAGGAAAAATATTTTTTTCGGTATTGTCAAATACAGACCAGAAAGTTTCGCCTCCTGATACTTGTGCCTGTTCATCTTTCATTTACAGCTCACAAGCAAACTTTGCCTGATCTGTGATTTTTTTTTCTGAGTTATTTTTCTTCTGTTTTATTGTCATGCTTTAATAAGGACTCTTATGGTGTTTAAACATATTGCCCACAGTTATTTGATTGGTAACTGTAGCTGTATTATCAGTTAACTTCTTGTCTGAATTAATAACTTAGCCACTGCCTTTTGTTTTTAGTAAATAGTATCTCAGTTCTTATGATTTTTCTGTGCCTCCACAAATGGACCATGGTAACTTTTTGTTTATATTTTAGAAGACAGAATTTGGGAGGTTCAGTAGGATGTCTTAAAAATTCCTGGGTTTATCCTTTTATCATAACTTTAAGATCTATAAGTATATTCCTTTAAAATTCCACATGCACATATATACGTGCATGCATATATAACACTGCTCTTTATTTCTCTCTGCTTATAAATGCAGTCAATTCATGATCAGAATGGAAATAATTGCTAATTTTTGGAATTGCAAATAAGCTTTTTATGTTAGGATGTGGTCTAGTATTTATTACCTGCTGTCAGATGAAAGACTTTCTGACTTGTAAAATCATTCTGTTGGGGTTTTTTTTGAAGATAAAAAGGGAATTATTAACAACTTCTAAATGTCATCAAGTTGAAGTCAGCCGTAGTTCTGCTTACTAAGAAAGTTGTAGCAAATTAAACTGGTAATATCTCAGTTTTCCAAGATACTTCCCAATGTTCTTTAGGTATTGTTGTGGCACTGCAAAGACTTCAGTTAATGTGATCTGCTGGTGCACATACATAAAGCTCTGTTATCAGGAGTTCAGCCAGAGGGACAAGTCAAGGGAGTAACAGTCAATTCATGCAGAGTTAAAAGGAGAAACATGGTTTTGTTCCACTCTTGAACTTACATATTGCTAACAACTCAGCAGTCCTGTTATCACCTAGCAAAGAAAACCCAAAGTTGACTTGGAAAGCGAGAGATTCCAAGTGTTATGGAAGATTGTGTATTGTATGCATCTCGTGCACAATCCAGTCTGTATGCATCTCGTGCACAACTCCATGCTGTCCCTTGACNTTCGTGCACAATCCAGTCACACAACTCCATGCTGTCCCTTGACTTGTGCTATATAACCAGCACTCAGCAGGAAACACAGAAAAGGACCTGGCTTTGCTTTCAGCAGGCTGGAAGCTGTGACTGGAATGGCTTTCTTGCCTTGCCATGATCACTCAACTGTACTGCTCAGCAGACCTACACAACAATTTTGTAGTCAGTAAAGAGGTTTTAGAGGCTGGTTGAGACAAAGTTATAGTTCTGCCAGTACTAGGTTGTTTGAAAAGGCCCTCGGTGCTATGGGGAAGTTACTGTAAAGGAACTTTGCTGGTTGATTCTGATTCCAAACTAATCCAGCAAGATGTATGTGGCTGTAATCAGGTCCTTTAGTTGAAGTATCTTTTCTTGTCAAAAATCCATGCTGGACAAAGTGCATACCAGATAAAGGAGTATTTAGCTCTTTAATGCTTTGTGAAGCCTAAAGATTACAGAAGACTTAGAAAGTCCACACCTGTACTTATGGACTGGACCCATTCCAGCATTGTTAAGAGATAAAGGAGGGATTTGTATCAGGCCTTGCCAAATACTTGCTGTTGAAATTCAAAATTAAAAAAAAATATGCAATAAACATGGTATAAAAGAAAATTGAATGGGACAAGCTGGATCTTGCACTTGTATGCATCTCGTGTAAGGGTAATGAAGGCATTAAATTCACAGATTTATATTGTGATTAGATTAGAATGAGACTACGTAGAAAACCCTGTCAATTCACTTACCTCTTCAGTGCAAAGCAGAACATGCACCTGAAGAAAACACAGCACACATTCAATGGTTACCCTTCCTTTTTTTTTTTGCGGAATATACACAGTATCGTAATAAGATCTAGTACACATATTTTTTCTGAATTTTCTCTGATTAACTGCGTGCTCGGTCACTGGGATTAGATTTCTTTGTGCATGAATGTAACCCAGAATCCTGACAGAGATGATGTTGAATTGTTGGCAATAGGTAATGAAGCTGTGTTTGCTATTGCTTTGCTCCTCTGTGCTGCCCAGAGTATTCTAACCAGCCACTTTGCCTACTGTGGCTACATTTCTTAGTTGAGTGGAATTATCTTCATTATAGTACCAACCTCCTGCTGTTGATAATATATGTTCATAGCTTTGGTCTTGTGTGTGGTAAAAGGTTGATTAACCTCTTGAAGACGGAATGAATGGTTTCCATAAAGACCGTAGCTTGTAGTTAAGTATTTTGGTTGTGTGTCCAATCTGCTCAACACTGGATGTTGCAGGAAAGTGAGAAGGAAGAGCTGACAGTGCAGTCACAAGTGACTGCTGTGGTTTTGCTAAAGTCCAGTTGTTATTCAGCTGCCATGAGGACTGTTTCTTCACACCAACAGAGCAGTTTTACAACTAGGGATTTAGTCTGAATCATTGCTCACATCTTTGCTATAAGGAAAAATCGTATTCCATGCTGTAAGAAGATATAAGATATTTCCTTGCTAAGGAAAAGCTATGTCAAATTTTAGATTGAATATGAGGAAAAATTTCTTAATTGAAAGGGTTGTCAAGCATCGGAACTGGTTGAGGTGGAGGTATTTAAAATACATGTAGATGTGGCACTTAGGGATGTGGTTTAGCAGTGTCCTGGCACTGATAGGTTAGTGGTTGGACTCGATAATCTTAAAGATCTTTTCCAACTTAAACAATTCTGTAATTCTGTGCCAAATAGCTAGTAATTATATTGCTAGTAGCGGCACAAATGGGTACAAAAAAATTGTATTCTTGTGGAATTAACCCTAAAAAGTTACAAATTGTATTATAGTCTGTCTGTTAAGTAACACATTAACATGACATTGACAGTTACTGTTGGGATGCTGGGAAGTATTTTTATGTAAAAATCAGAAACTGGGCATGAATTAATGGTGTGAGTGTTCATAGCAGTAGGACAGCTGCAGTCTTGGCTTACCCAAGGCAGCACAGCAAGTGATGGAAGGCTCTGAGGGTCTTCCATGGCTCTTGCAGGCATGTTGTCATTCAGATTTACGGTCACAGCCTCACGCTCCATTTCCCACTTCCCCCTGGTGCGGTGTCTTGTGTCTTGCCGCCCCATCAGCCTGGGAACTGCCAGTGTGAGCTCTGCTTCCCACTGCTCCATCCTGTCTAGAGTTGAACAGAGGCAGCGACTGTGCCGAGAGCTGTTTCTATTGAGATGTTGTGACAGTAGCATTAAAAACAGCTTTAGAAGGTCCTAAGTTTGAAGATACATCTCAAACAAGGATTTGTCAGGCCAGAATGTTTTCAATGTTTAAATTGTATTGCACTTGCCTTCATTTGCTAGTAACAGAGAAAATTACAGTGGATTCTGAAGTTTTTAAACAAAGAAGCTGTACTTTTATTTTTGTATCTAAGCACATATACTTAGAGTAACTTGCTAAACAGATAAGAGCCTGGGAAAAATGAGTGGACAGTTTGGGTCAGGATGTTATTGGAGGCAAATTTTGGTCTTTGTAGTGTTTGTGCTGTTCCAGCCACATGTGAGATCACAGAAGCCTGCAGAGAAGGAAACAATGGAATTTGATATTCTATCTAACATCAAACAGGGTTGAAGGTTCTGTGACCTCCGCAAGTAATTAAAAAAAAGCTTCACTGGAAAGCGGTAGGCTACTGCCACAGTTCCTGTTTCACAGTTCGCAGCATTCCTTACGGGCTTTAAAAGATGAGTCGTGAGTTATTCTTTGTGCTTCTCCTTAGTCCTTAAGAGACTTAAGAAATCAGGTCATCCTCATCAGAGTCACAGTAGAACTAAATATTTGATGAGGTTTGTCCCTCAAATGGGGTCATTATACATAACCATAAAAAATTTAAGGAAAAAAGGAAAAAAGGAACAGGCTTTTGCTATTAAATGTGCTCCTTCAACTGCACAGCAGATTTTGCAGCATTTAAATAGTGGTAGAAATGTAAAGCTGTCCATGTGTTTAGTAGCTGTTTGTCAGATGCCTGCTAAGATATCTTTGAATGGAGAGGGAGTGCAGCTGTGCAAATGTAACGCAACAAATATGCACTTAATTGTGTCCTTTGGCCAGCAGAAAATGTCTGTTGGTAATTAGTTCTTCCTCTACCAGACCTTCTGGCATGTGAGCTCTCCTAGCGGGATTCTTGTTATTGTTCTCTGTGGCTCTTGTTCACTGTTGTTCTGGGAGGAAGGACAGAACTGACGGCATGAGTAATAGGAAATCTTAAGCTCTCACGTTCACCAAAGAGGAAAACATTTATTTAATCAAGCTAGAGCTCTACAAGCACTCAGAGAATAAAAGTTTGTCTGGCGGGAAGCTGGGGCAGAGAGAATGGGCTCAGAAAATACAGTCCTTGGCTTTTGAAGTAATTACCATGGGGTTAAAGCAGTATGCGTGCTCAATGCAGGTATTTCTCATGCTGGGTTTGTGGAGCACGTTGTATCAGCTTATGTGCAGCTGTGTTTGTAGCTTCTGGGTTGGAATCATTCTTGCCATACCCAGCTGATTTGTTGCTACTGGCAGGGTGCAAGGTGCCACTTGAGAAGTCCTTGTGGAGCAAGGCTAACTAAAGACTTTCTGGATCTAAATGAAGTCTCAGCATAGTAAGAAGGCAAACGGCTTGCACCTTGGCTGAAGAATGTTCAGGGCAAATACACATTGAATTTCTGTTACTTGTTACTGCCAACAGGACTGAGAAGTAAACTTTACGGTCCACAGCACAGTAGCACAGGATTACAGAAAGCTGCACATTTGATGTACTGAATGAGGGTTTATTGGCCGGAGAGCTGGGCAAGAGCAGTTGTTGAAAAAGTGTGGATGTTTCATCCCCTTGTAGGTCCAAAAGGTTTTCCTAATACCACAGCAAGCCAGGTGCAGCAAGATAATCACAGATTGTTTTCCAATGGATATCCACTGAAGAAAGTGCAATGTATTGATCCCTCATTTCCCTTTATTGTTTTTGTTCAGGCAGGTGACAAGCATTATCATCCAAGCTGTGCACGATGCAGCAGATGCAACCAAATGTTCACGGAAGGAGAAGAAATGTATCTGCAAGGTAAGGAGGTCTCCATTCCAAAACAAAAAAATCAGACTATGTAATTCTTCCGTCACAGACCTCAGGAGTTTATAAACCATCTCCATGAGATATGGGCAAGAACAACACCAACCATTCTATCTTCATTATAGCGTTATCATACTTTTTCACTTGAAACCCTTTCACCCTAGTAGGTGGTCATAATGGTGGCTTTGCAGTGACTCTACACCCTAGCAGAGGCAGACTGTATTTTCAAAAGCTGTGTAGCAAAAATGAAGTTTATTAAGCTGCCTCACAGATAGCTTAGCACATCGGCTGTAGGAGATAGCAGACAAAGTTAGTTTCCCCTGAATTCTGCCTATCGCTTTCTTTGCTCTTCTTCACCACACTCCAAAGTGTAAAAGGCAATGGGAAAACCTCCAGAGGCTGCAGTAAGCTTGTTTTGAATCATGTAGATCTCATTGCCTGCACCTTTTGTCTCCTCTGGTTCTTAATCACATTTGCTTCTCTTGCCTATTTCCCTCTTATCTGGTCACATCTTTCTTTTTATTCCCATTTACTTTAATTTTGTGTCTTTCTGAAGTGTCTTTCTTGTATTTTCATTTTCATCTCTTTCTTGCTAACAGTCTCATACTCTCAGGTATTGCCCAGCGTGTTTTTTTCCATAATCCTTTCATATGAAAAAGAAAGTGCTCTTCTTTTTTGACTGAAGTGTATCCTTGATGTGAATTCTACCCACTCCCCCACAAGGCAGCACTTTAACTATTTAGCTACAGTTATTTTTGTTACTTGCTGTAGTGTTACTTAATGTTGAATGAAAGATGTATAATACACATTTACACAAGCCAGAAATGAAAGTGTAAAAGGCAGATACATATTGGAATTTCGCATGTTGTACTTATGTTGGAAAAGTTGCTCGATATACCTGAGAGGACTGTAGAAGGGTAGTAAAAAATGATGAAAGTGTGGTGGCAGTCATCTCTTGAAATTCTGAGGAGAGATTGGAGGAATTTCAAAATAAGATAATATTGTTAAGGAATTCCTTTGAAGCTACCTTGTGTTATTTTACAGTTTGTCCTCCCTTGCAGTTCTTCCCTTTCATCTCTCACTGACCTTATATCTTAGTCATCTTATTCCAGCTGTGCACAGAACTGGATATTGAGTTGTGTGGCAGCTCTGCATTGCAAGAGCAAGGAGAGGCTGAAAGATGGCTATGTAGGAATTACTGCTTTCTGATGGCAAAGTGGGAAGACTAATTTGAAAGCAGCAGTTATAGGATCTGACAGCTGATCTTCTTAGTTTCTTTACATCATAGTATGATAAAGTACAGACAGAGTTCAAGGTGAGCATCAGGTCAGCCTTTGCTGTAATTAATAACAGCCATTTGCAGCCAATATAGCTAAGAGTGGGAGTTTGTGTTGATTGGGCAGGCTGTGGGGCAAATTTTTCCAGCTCCAAATAAGACAGAAGGCATTGCTTCTACTTAAACAAGGATATTTTCCCTGGCAGAGTTCAGGTGATATGAAAGAGGAGAGGAGAGATACCTAGCTCCTTAATCTGCCATCGTTCTCCTCTTGGCTGTATCTCCCTTTCTGTGGTTTTGAATTAATGTTCCTGCTCCCTCTGTCTCAGTGGAGGAGCAGCCCAAGTTGCAGAGCTTTATTGTTCACACGCTGTTTTGTGACTAAATAATGTTACTGCTGAGTGTGCTCCAAACTGTCCCTCCAAAGCGTTCTTTGCTGAATTCAGCAGGCTTGAGAGTGCAAGGGACCTAAAAGCATTTCCTGTGCAAACCTCTCAGCTGAAATGTATATCCTGACTCCCTCCAAATCGTTTACCCTGGAGTGCAGAGTAGCAGCATTCCAAGCATTTCTCTGAGATACTGATACAACATCACAACACTAAAGCTAGAACCAAAATGGCATTTTTTGATTGATACATGAAAACAGGCAGCTTCCATCACACTTCTAGTAACTGTCCTCTCCACAGGACGTGAAAGCACCGTGTTGGTGTTACTTTTGTCCATTAGAGGAGCCCAGCAGTTTTGTGGTAGCTACTTGTATTAGAAATGTGTGGGAAACCCACAAAAGGAAAATATGGGAAAACAAGCTGTCACTTTCAGGGCTTGCTATGCTAAGGATGGTTTTAATAATGCCAGGAAAAATACTCTGGCTTTGTCCTGCTCCCTCACAGGAAAATGAAAAGGAAGAAGCATCAGAAACCTTTTCTTTCCCATTGACTTCCTAGTACTATATTACTAGATAGACTGCCTCAGAAGACTGTTGCTGAGCTAGGATGTTGCTCAGCATTTAGAGCGATGCTTCACTTGGTTCTCACACAGGCTTTCAGCCTTATTGAGTGTGCAAATAATAGCCTAGGCTGCTGATTTTTAGAGAGCTGTATGTTGAAACAATGGTACGTGCAAAATAAAAGGCTGGATAAATGAACATGTTGGTTGGTGTCTGCCAAGTGAGCAAACAAACATATGTTAAGAGTTGAAATGACCACAAATTGCTGAACTGTTTCCTGTAGAAAAGAAAAAGAGTAGCAAAGCAGCTGGAGCATTTGCACTGTTACAAGTATTTCAGAATACATTGACATGTATGGATGAGTAAAATCTACAAGTTGTAGGTGGCTCCGAGTTCAAGACCATGAAAAAATATTTACATTTAAACATCTTAAGCTTTCTCTATCTGATTTGGGTGTTTAAATTTCAGGCATTTCAAACCTCTTATCATTTTGTGAAAGAAAACTCACCACTCTTAGCAAAGTCGGAATGGCATCCTGACTCTCTTGCATTCCTTGTTCACTTTCAGCATCTCCAGCATTCTCCTTGAGTGTCTGTAAAATTGTGCTAGTTTGTGCTAAATACTGCCCCAAAATGCAGTGATGGCATTTTTTTTGATTGTGGGGACAGTTTTATAGAAAAGAAACTGAGGTACGGAGGAACAGAGATAATTTTTCCCAGGGTCACACAGCAAATTCACAGCTGAATTTGAAACTTGCACATACAACTTCTGAGTCTTAGTTCATCAGCCTTAGAACATGAACTCCCTTCTTCCTGAGTGCTTGGATCTGTCTGACCTGCTCAGCAAATGTGCAGGGCAAGCTTCTCTCCCAATCTCACAGGCTCTGTGGGGTCCTGGCTCCAGGGCTGCTGTTTGTTTACAGAGAAGGCTGTTGGTACTCGTCTTCCCCGTGTTTGATCGTTTCCCTGTGCCAAATGCACAGTTTCTTCTTCCTCGGCTTAGACTCAAAGCCAAACTTCTCAGCCCCCTTGTTCAGAGTCACAGTGGTCTCTAGTCTCCTGATGATGATTGTATTGTCTGCTGCTGGGAAGTGAAATAATTCCTGCTGGTCTTTACTTCTGTACCAAGCCATGTAATGACTTGTTAGAACAAAATTTCCAGAGGCCCTGACCCATGCCTTCCCTGGGATCCGAGGGTGGGGTTTCCTCTGACTGCACTTGAGCTAATAGTCACCAGCAGGAGACCTGGACTTTGCTCTGTTTGGCTTCTTTGTGGACAGAGTAAAGAGGTGATGTGACCCCATGCAGTCCAGCAAGGCCCTGTGTTATCTTTGTGGTGACTGGAATGAAGTTTGAATTTTACTACAGCTGCAGTCAGTGTTGAAAATCAGCATTAGCTTCTGCTTCGTTTCAACTTGGCTCATACCTCCAGCAGCTTCCCAGCAGTGACCATAGTTTATACTGTTCCAAAGGAGAACCGAAATGGGATGGGTGTGCTCCTTGCCCCCAACTCTACTCAGCTCTTCAGGACAGCTGGATATTTCCATTTTTACAGCATAAGACATAATCCCATGTTTTGGAACGCAAACACCTTGCCTTTCATAGTACGATGTGTAGCTGGAATATGCCATGTAGAAATGCCAGTGCAACGCATGCCACTGACCTTGTAGAGCAGGGGGTAGAAACGATGGGAGTGCCAGTGGCAAGCATGATGCACTGTGATCTGGAAAGAGGCTCTTTCACATGAAGCTTTGTACCACCTGCATCATCTAACTCAACCTCTCTAGCTCAGTACTGTGGGAGAGGTATAGCCCTGACTCTGCTGCATCGTGAATTTTCTAATTCTGCTTTTCCTGTTGCATTTTGCATAGCTGCAAGAAAGAGATTATCTGAGTAATACTTTACAGTAGCTGAATATGACACCTATTGCTCAAGGAAGTCAGAGGACTTTCCCAGTATTAATAGTCTTATAATTGAACTTCCTTTTTACATGTGGTGCAGTACAATAGGGGAGAACAGAGCAGATGACCGTGAAAAAGTTCCTTTGCTCTTACCCTCCATTCTGCCCAGAGGAACCCTCTTGACTTTCAGTTCCTCCATCTGGTGCTCCCTTCATGCTTGAGGCTGTCTTAGTTTTAATTAAGAATGTGGGCAAGGTGCTTTGACAGCCTCAGGAAGAAGCTCCCATAAATGGGCCAGAGATTTAAATATTGGTTTTTTCACTTGTATTTCTTAGGAGCTAGAACTGAATGTGAGTTGCTTGCATAGTTCATACAGATTCATCATTTGATGCATTGAAGGGATTCTCTTCAATAACTGACTTGTCGTGACCAGAAATCATCTACTTTGCTTTCAATAAAGATGTTGGGTTTTTCCTCCCCTCAGGTTCCACTGTCTGGCATCCCGACTGTAAGCAATCCACTAAGGCTGAAGACAAGCTGCGGGTAAGCTGAACTCATGACAATGACACATCAGATATTTTACACATACCATAACTGAATGTTGTTTTTAAAAGAGTGACTTTGTCCATGTTTCTTTCACATAGCTGTCACCACTCTGGCAGAATAAACAGTGGAAGCACTTCAGAGGTATTGCTCTGATTTTTAGGCTCAGCACCTTCCCATACCTGTCTCAGTGCACTGCCTTGAAAATAGTATCATATATTGATGTGTAGAAATGGCAAAGTCTGCAAGACACTTCATTTCATATCTCAATTATTGTGAGAGAGACTTTTAAGGAGAAAATGTGAACAGGGCAAATGCTACAATATATTTTAGTAATTTTGCACGTGAGTATAGTTGCTCTCTAATTATCCCCTGTTCTGCAGGGTTATTTACAGCATTTAAACAATATGGACTCTTGTTCCTTTGCCATGCTAATATGACTCAGCTCAAAGAGACCCAAACATGAATGCCAAGGAGAGTTACCTTTTGGAGTTACCTCAGCGTATCCAGACAAAATTTCTGCATCAAATCCTTGATGGCAATATTGCTGCACTGATAAATGCTGGAGCCTGGCTTTTTGCATGCACCAGGCAATTCTAAGGCTGTATTCCCTGATTTATCTTCTAGGCAATTTACTCTTTTTGTTGTCTCAGTCTGAATATGAATATTAGAGGCTGTATATTAATAAAATGTCTTTCAGACAAGGAAATTAAGAGGTAAGGAAGAAATTTTTTGATGTTTGGGCAGGGTGGCCCTGGCATAGGTTGCCCAGAGAAGTTATGGCTGCCCCATCCCTGGAGATGTTCAAGGCCAGGCTGGACGGGGCCTTCAGCAACCTGATCCAGTTGAAAGTGTCCAGGGGTTGGAACTGGATGGGCTTTATATCCCTTCTAACTCAAACCATTCTATGATTCTGTGTGCTGGCATGGAGGTATATAGGATATCCTGTGGATTTTGCTTGATGTGTGGCTGATTCACAGGAAGCCAAATCCTTCAGAATTTATTTAGGAGCACTAATCTGTAAATCATCCTCTGCAAAGAATTTACAATGATTGTAGGTAATGAGTGCGGAGTTCATGTTTGTGTAGGCTATACTGATAATTCAGAAGTATAATTGGCCCTAGATGGGCATGGGGTCTAGCACTGCCAAACATCACTGTTGTACCATCCAGAATTTGCCCGCTGTTCTGCCCTGACTCTCCATAGGAAAATGGAAAATTATACCAGACTGCATTTTCTTCTTCATGTTGCAATTTCAGTGTAAGACAGTGGTTTGGCTCTGCCTAAGCATCAGAATGCTTGTGCTTTGTAGTGGATTGTTGGGCTATGGTGCCTCCCTTTCACTTTGATGCAAGAGTCTTATCGAAGCACTCCAGATTACACTGTGGCCATTATGAACCTTCTCCAGCTGACCTTATAAATCAGTTGGCTTTTTTCAGTTCCCCATGGAAACGGCCAAAGTCCTTTTCATATATTTTCCTTTCTTCCATCACACTTGTCAGTTGTCTTCCCTCTCAGCTAATTTTAATTGCAGTGCGTAAAGTATATTAATTCATCCACCTGGAGGACTTTGCCTAAGTGAGTTCTTGCAGGAGAATGAAGGGAAAGAATGAATATTAAGGGAACACCTGAGAAATGTTATGGCTGTCTACACTAATGCAAAGACAGACACCTTGTTTTAGAACATGTCTGAGTTCACTTCAATAACTTTGACACACATTTCATTCTGCTGACTCAAATGAAGGCGGTAGCAAACAGGTAGGTACAGAAACAAATGAAACCAGGGGAACTATGTGCCATTTGAACATGCCACTAGTAAATTAGGAACTGTACTTTGACTTTCAATTTCTTATGACATATGTTTAGACCTGATGTGAGAATCAGAATCTGGTTTGTGAGTTGGCAAATATATGATACAGCCGCTTTCAGGGTTAGGCCTGGATTTTCTGGTGGTTCTGCAAAAAGCCAGTGTCGTGGACTATTTCCTCTCTGGGTTTCTTTTCTCTACAGAGCAAGACAAAACAAAAACCCTTTTGTCATTGAGGTCACTTCAGAATTTTCCTCTCAGTAACTGAAGCAAGTTCTGTTTTCTGTCAATAAATGAATTGCAGTAGAAACTAATCAGCATTCCCACTGGTCAAGATCTGTGAGGGAGTTCATAAAAACAATGTTATAAAAATATACATCGCTTAGGGTTGTTTTTTTTTTACAACTGTCTGACCGCTCATGACTCTGCAAGGATCAGTAAGTAACATAGATATTATAATGCACAGATTATTGTCTACTAAGTAGATATTAATAACTTGATTGAATAAAGAGCTTAACTGCTGAGCTGGGGAAACTGCTTTCCTTTTCACTCTTTTTTCCCTTTTGTGTTTCATGACAGCATTCCTCATCTGAGTTCTTTTATCCAAAGAGTCTGGTTCTGCGCAGGCCACGCTCTGCAGAGGTTTGCTGTTGTGTTTTCATAGTGTTGATAGTAGTCTTCTTTACTGAGAAGATTCCTCATTATTGTCATTCACTGCGCTTGCTACTACTTCTACCACACAGCTTTCCTGCTATCACCTGCCACCCTGGGCACTGACGCTGTATTTTGCATCATGTGGTGCGGTGTTGTTTGTTAATTCTCACATTTTTTATTTTGTGTAATGAAACACTTAAAATTACTTTATTTAGATTCCAGTCACTTTTTGGGGGGCTGTAGTACTGTTCTTCCAGCATAACAAAATGTTTTTCTTCAAAAACAAAAAATCAAAGTGCAAATATGAAGCAAATTAAAATGGTGAAAACATCTTACTTTAAAGCATGGTTAAAAAGAAATAGTTTTTCATTAACAATGGCTCATGCATTTTAGAAACAAAAATATCGTCAGTTATATCAGTTCCTTTTTTATGTATATTGACCGACTACATATGAGTACTTTAGTTAAGAAAATATTTACAAGACTCCAGGTTTTGTCATTGTTTGTGTGCTGCCTCAGAACATTTGCTCTGTAATCTGGGGCATGTCCACATCTGAATTTGGAGGTCCTCCCTGTCCTTCACTTGTGGACTTCTTACTTGCAGAATCCCTTGACTTTGCTTTACACCTGCTAACGCCACCCATTTCCATGTCTTCTTCAGAATGGACAGGTGTGAACTTAATGCAGGCGAGTGGTGGGCAGACAGGCTGGTAGAGTCCATGCTGCTGGATTTCCATTGTGTCTGCTCATGTTGCCTTCACATCTCTAATTGCAAAGGAAATGTAGTCATACCATGAGCCAGGGCAGGGTATCTGTGTTAGATGCAGGTTGTAGGACAGTGTTGAATCCGATGCTGTGATTCAGTGGGAGTTAGAGAAAGCCCTGTGCCCTTTGTCCTGCATGATACTTTAGTCAGTTAACTTGTGATGCTGCAATGCACTAACCACTCTTGAATGCTGTTCTCTGTTAGCTACAGAAACGCGTATCAAGAAAATGCAGCTATAAATATGTGTTATCAGTGCTCCTAAGGAGAGCAATGTGTGTGCAGTCTTAGGCTTTATGGACTCAAATACTGGAGTCTGAGAACAACAAACTGCAGGACTGTTTCACTCAGCTTTAGGCCAATGCAGTGGTGACTTTTGGCATTCAGCTTAGCATGCACGAGTCTGAGCTTCCAGTGTTGAAATCCAGGAGCTGTAGGATTAAAAAAGTAAATCCTACCCAATGCAGTAGAAAAATATGCAAGATTAAATAGGAGCAGCCTGTGTCAAAATAAAGGTATGTTCTCTTTCTTGCTTTCCAGACTGTGTAGGATGCAAAGAGCTTAGGGCCAGATGAATGTCCTCTTGTGTAAATTTGGTCAATATTGAATTCTGTTTAGATTTATATGCTGATTATACAAAACATATGACTTGAAGTGCTCTTCTGCAGAATAGACGCAAAGATATTGTCATCATTGCTGTTGCTGTAAAGATGGGCCAAAGGCTTGAATTTACATGAACATTGTAGGTTGAAAACCTGTGAATTGCCTGAGTAGTTTTCTGTTGAATTCATCATATTCTAATCTTCCCACTTTATTTTCTTCTACTTTCCACTTAACTTGGTGAAGGCTATGTTTGCATGAGTAGTCTTGTAAAAAAAAATTGTTTGGTAACAACATGCCTTCAATGATTATGTGCTGAAAATTCATTCTCCTGTCTGGCCATTGTGTCTAGAAGGGAAAGAAAATTGATTGTTACCTAATAACATCTGTGTCTGTGTGAATTTGAACTGGGCCTGTTCACTGGTTTTATCTTGATGCATAAAGTGTAGACTTTAAGGCAGGAATAACAAATGCATGCATTTCAAGGAAATAGTCTTGTAAGGAGCCGGGTACAATTGAACTTCCAGATGGGCACAGTGAATGATACAACACTGAAAGTGCTTTATTGGTCTTGCACACCGCCTCTGAAAAATACTGAAATTCACGGGAAGCCTATGCTTAGTGAATCTAGGTCCTAAATAACTGTAAAACCTTGCAGATGATGAAACAGGTAGTCAGAGTAACAAGTGTTGTACTGAGAAAGGAAAATCCCTTGATCATGCAAAGTTGTGTATGCCTAGTAGAACAAATTACATCCTGATCTTCTATTAGTTTACTTATAATTATGCTTCATTTAAAGTAGCTTCTGAGGTGTCAAGAATTAGCTTAAGCATAATGTTAAATGTTATTAAGTGAAAACATATTCATTCTTCTGCAGCTATTATCACCACCTTGCATAATGAACTCTATCAAAAAATTAAGGCAGGTACTGTAAAAACTGCTGACGATGCCTGTGTTAAACAACAGTGCATCTGTTTGGCCAGATGTTCTTGAGATCTGTTTTAATCTGGTTGCCTGCACTTCTAGGTCTTTATAGAGCATGATTCTGAACATCTGTACTTGAGAAAGCCAGAGCCACCACATTGCAGCAACAACTGGATGATGTGAATGGCTCTTGCGTGGATTTTTCTTTAAAAATAGTTATTTTTCTAGATAATGTGCCATGCATGATGACATGAGAAATTGAGGTAAATGCATATGAACAGTTTAAGCTTTGCAATCTAATATTAAAATAACAAGTTAATCAGTTTGGAGCATATGCATGGATGATATGATAATTGAGCATTGAAATTCACAGCAAATCTAATAGAATAAGCATGACAGTTGGTTTTACTCCTGCAGTCTGCAAAGAAAATCGGTAAGGAACTTTTGCAGTGAAGACAAATGCATGGAACGAAGAACAAAAACATAAGAATAAGAACTCTGTGATAAAGTGGGAAATACTGGTTATGTTAGATGCTTTGTGATCTGGGTCTTTCCTTTGGCTTCTTTAATGACATGCATGAATTTGTATTGATTGAATTTCTATTGATTTTTTTCTTAGACTTTATCTGGTAGAGATATTCCATATTGATACATTTTCTACTGTTAAGTCCATATGAAGGGAAGAGGAAAGAAAAAAAGATTACTTTTTTTACTGCCAGGAAATATGGAGAAAGGCCATGCACCACAAGAAAAGAAAAAAAAGATTAGTTGCAGTTCTTCACAGAAATTTGCTTTAACTTTCTCTGCACAAAGAAAAAAAGCTCTATTTGAATCATTCAAGAACAAGAAAAATAATATAAAAATTGTTCCAGATCTGTTTGTAGAAGTAGTAAGGCAGCTTAACTTACTTGCTTTGCTGCCAGGAGTGTAGAACAAATGTCACAGGCAATTGTGATGGAAGGAAATACCTCTAAATTAATGTCTTCTTATTAAAGGATGTTTTCTCTAATTTCTTTACCTGTCGTCTTCTGATAATGTGTGGAAGAGATGTTTACATGATATCTCCACTGAAGTTTGAATCAGGGGTAGCCACTAGTCCTGTTTCACCTGTGCTCTGATCAGCTCTCTTCTAAGGTGTAATTTACACCCTATTGCAGTTCCATCAATAGAGAACCTGACCTCCTGTGTCTCTCCTGCCACCTGCTTAAGATATAAAGTTACAAGAGTGATACACGGGGTCAGGTCATTCTCAAATGCTAATGAAGATGTAATGTACAGTCTAATAAAAGACATGCCCTGTCAGGAGCTATTGTAGGTTTTTTAGGAGAGGAGCCAACCATAGCAACCAAGAATGTGCCAAAGAAATAGCTTATATCAAGGAATCTTTAGTGTATGTTTGTTGAGGCAGGCAGCGCAAATGTTTTTAAGTGCAATGCAATTGTCTTTAGGGAAAAGTGCAAAGCTGTGAAGGATTCCAGACCATATGGGAAGCAGCAGAGTTAGGAAGTAGCCATCTGTGATAGAAACAGCCTGTGTAATTAAAAATAAGGAACAGGGCAAAGTGAGACAGGAAGGTTGAGAGCAGATGTAGAAGTACTCTTTTTAATTCAGTGTCTTCAGGGGTTTGTTGTAAACTTAAGCAATATACGGGACTGGGAGTGAGTATAGGAGCCACAGACTTCCAGATCTGTTTGGACTAAGCTCCTCAGGAGAGGAACAGTGTGTGCTCAGGCAGTCACTGGCAGGATGGCATCCTGCCCAGGCAGTGTTGGGCTTAGCAATAGGCAGAAGATAAAATTGATGCAACCAGGAAGAATTAGGGAAATGAAGAACAAGTGCTAAAACTTGCCAGTCCCTCTGACGACTGCTCCTGTACTACAGGGTTAAAAGCACCTGCTAACACTGTTAGCAGGATGTGGTTGAAACTGTCTCATAAGGTGTCTAACTTTACTTAATAAATTCACTGAAGTGATAAATACAAATGAATTTTCCCTGCTGAAGAAGTTTTTAGCAGTGACTCTAAGAGATGAGACTAAGGAGGTGGACTGAGGGCTGAGAGTTTCTTTCTTTCTGAAGTTATTATGAAAGAACATAGCGAAGAGCAACCCAGAGGGTCTGCCAGATGAGGAAAAGCTGTAAGTGTGTTGTAATGCTTGTTTTCCTACAATGGGGAGAATCGAGCAGACACAACTCTTAAAGTATGTCTCCCAAAAGCCAAGGGTGATGGAGGCACCCCTAGTAGTACCTCAACTACTTAATACTGTTCCCTGTGTTGTAACAAAAACAACTGTTTTCCATAGCAACTATAGCAACGCATTACATGTGCTTTCACTCAAACAGACAGTGGCATGAAATGGCATATGGAAGGCGGAATAAACTGTTACCCAACAACAGACAGAATCTTCAGCCTAATTTTTGTAACATATCCATGAAACAAGTGGTTGTTGTTGTTTTGTTTGCTTTGGTTGCATAATGGGAGGAGCTTTAGGGCAACTGAGAAATGCCTGTTCCCGTTTGGGATGTAGGAATTTACAGCTACAGAGAGAAAAAGAAAGAAACTCATAAAGGTCTAACTGAGAAAGTGTTCTCAGACATGCTCTGGAGAGTATTTGGGACTGTCTCAGGTCATGCCCACATCTGCTCTCTGTTTGATCTGAATCTTCAAGTTTTTTGGTGAAACACGTTCAAAGCCTTTTATTCCTCTGCTCCTCCCTGAATATGGTGATTTCATTTCCCTAAATGGAGTCAGAGAAAGCCTGCTGTATGACCCACGACCAGTCTTCAGCATTTTTTATACAGATGGTTCCAATAGTTTCCCTGGTTATGAAATAAAAGGTGGAAAGGCTCTGAGGTCTGTTGAAGGATCCTTTCAGGAAATGTATGATGAGAGATAAGAAAGGTCCAGTAGCCTTGTGTTCACTCCAGATATTTCCTAAGAAAAATCAGCAAGACAGGCTGTGAAGCATTATTTCTCTTCAGTGTCAGCCTGAAGGTGTCTTAGTTCAATGTCACAAGTTGACAAGGTAAGGACTATTTACCAATTTTTAATTTTCAGTGATTTTGAAGCATCTCCCTGCACTAGTGTCATCAGAGTCATGTGCTGATGCATTGATTTGTGGTGGAGTTTGGTTCTTTGTAATCAATTAGGGAGCAAAAATTGTTCATGGTTTGTTTGGTGGAAGTGGGATATTATTGACTATCTTTGTGCGTCTGCTGCATGGCAAGTTTGGGAGTAACTGCTGCAATAACCTAGGTGACTTTTGATCAGGTAGATGGTTCTCAGGATCCCCTCATCTCTGTGACAAGTTGTTTTGTCTCTTCTCACAAAACTTCCCCCAGGGAATTAGTGTCTGTTAAGTACTGATGAAGTGTGGGACAATCTGCTAAATGTGTTATGGGTGTGACTGTTCTCATGAACTTCAGTCTGCAGGTTATAAACATCAAAACTTTTGCAGTATGGGGAATTATGAAATTGCAACCAACAACTTAGCTTTCATGTTACATCAAGATAGTACTGCAGATGTAGGGAACATTTCTAAGCCAAGGATTTCGGGCCCTTTCTACTTAGAAGGGCTGAATTCAGTTCTGTATTCATAATGGAAACCTAGTGATTGAACAGACGGAAAGAGATAACTTGTGTGCTGTGCTCCTCCCAACAGTTTTGTCTGCTGAACTGCTGATAGCTCTAGCTATTTGCAAACTAACGTTCTGATAAAATGGCCAGCAGGACTATCCTGGACTGTACTTTGTATGGCTCCTTGCAGTGTCTCTGGCAGATGTTTTTTGCTTTTGTTCATTATTGTTGTCAGTCTTTTATATGATATGATTTAGAAAACCTTCCACCTCCCTCACAAGATTGTACAAATTGCCAGAATGCTTGCATTTGTGTTGACGGTTTTTCCTAAATTCAGTTAATTTCAAGATGTATGCAGATTTCTTCACTTGAAACCAGAATAACTGCTATCAGTGGCCTCAGGTTACTCTGATAAGTTACTTTTTGTTTTTCAGCCTACAAGAACATCATCAGAAAGCATTTATTCCAGACCAGGTTCCAGTATACCTGGCTCTCCAGGCCACACTATCTATGTAAGTATTCCTTCTGACAAAGAAGCTGCCAATCCCTTGCTTACACGTGAAGTACTCCATGCTGAATTAACTCGCACTGATCCCAATGGCTTCATTATACTGGCTAAATTGTTAACATTCTTGTCATGACAGATGTAGTTTTTGTAACTACAGAATTTGAAGACCAAGGTAGGCTTTCTCCAGGTCACATTTCCCTTGAGAAGATGCAGTAAATCTCTTGAAGTCACTTGGTGGTGGGAAGAGGGACAGAAGGCAGACAGGTTATTTGGCTTCGTTAGGGGTTGTGTGATGAGATCTGTACACCTCAATATGCAATTCTTTGGAGATCTGCAGTCAGCAGTTGTAGGTAGGAGGGTCAGCCTGACTGGTACAACATTTTCCATTCCAGAAGTCATATCTTTTGGTTGTGGAAGGAAAGGTGTTTTTCCCTTAAGAACAAAAATTATATTTAACGTCCTTCTTTTAACTAAGCAGTGCTGAAAGTGCAAAGCTGTTGATATGCTGTTTTATTAGTGTTACCTGAGATGTAGGGTTTCATATGATTCCTTCAGTAACCAAGCCTCCTCTTTCATTACTTTTGAGGATCCTTTTCACTTCTTGGCCTCATCATTGGTAACTTTTGGGCCCATAAGATCATAGAAATTAGAAGTGGAAATAAAGTAGCAGAAGGTTGGGACAAAATCTTCAATTCTTCTTGTTTTCACACCACTTTTCAAAAAACGTTATCTTTTGTGGCTATACTTACCTGGTTCTAAGGAGGAAGAATATCAAATAAACTTGAGAGAATAGCAAAACAACTCAGCCTTCACAAACTTGCTGTATTTCCATGCATATAACCTACACTTCCAAAAATTCATATCGATTTCAGAGTCCTGTTCCTTGAAAGTCTGCATAATTTTCGTACTCATAGAAATCATGCTCTCAGATAACCTGAATAAAACCCAAGGCAGAAGTGGAAGGTAATAGCTAAAGAAGACAATCACAGGAAGGCAAGTTAGTGAAAGTCTCTTATGGAAGGAGCAAAGATGAATTATATTGGGAAGGAGAGCAGACTAGAGGGCAAACTTGATTTTCTGTTACCTATGCATAACGCTAAGTCACTGATTTTGAAGATAATATTAAGATTATATAGGTGAAAATAAAGTGTGAGCCACAAATATATCAGTTCAGCATATAACAATGCATAAATTTAACAAAATTACAAATCTCAAGTCCTGAATTTGAGTTAAATACTAGTTCTTCAGTGCATTACATTAAAGCAATGACAACTAAAATTGGCTGATATATTGAAAATGTTATAGCTGCAGATATCAACACACAGAGCATGTCCTGGAGAACAGGATAAAATCAACTTCATGAGCTGGAGCTTATGAAATTTAACTGCTGTCCAACAGCACAGGGCAACACCGTGGCCCAGACCAGGGGCTACAAAAATATCTGTGGTAATTTATATTGGATTAAGAATATCCAGACATATTTGCAGCTCATTAACATTCAGTGGTAAGAATAGTACAGAAATAGCACGTGTTAATGTACCTGTGTATTTTAAGGTTTAAACTGTCTTAAGATGTTTCATTGTATCTGGTGAGTAAAAGCTAAGCAGATTTGAGGCTATTTTTAGAAGGTTAATTTCTTCACTATCTTTAAACCTTACTTCTCTACCAGAATGTGTTTTATACTGTTTCTAATTAATGATGTTGCTTAAGAACCACCAAGATCAGTGGTTGTTAGGACAGCTTGGGAAGGCAAATGTACTTCACTCCGATAATACTAGATGCTAGTACTCAAGAAGAACAGAATTGAATGTGAGTAAAAACAGATGAGTCTTGTATACTTGTGCACCCTACTATGGACAAATAAAATACCTAGTAGAAGAGTTGAAAGGCAATTTGAATATTCTTTTTCAGTTTTAATCATCAAATATATTTCTTGGTAACAATGTATGATGATTTCTTTTTAAGTTTTCTTTTAAGAAAGGAAAGATATTTACCTAAACTATATGTGAGGCCTCTTTCTAGCCTCTTCTAATGGGTGCAGCTGTCTTTGGAACTGATTTCCTAATTCAAATTTTTAACTAGTTGAGAGCTCCTTGCAGTTTTTGTAGAAAAAAAATAGTCAATGTTAGTACTTACTGTTAGTAAGCAACATATGCTTTAGCCAGAAGCTTGGGTATAGGTTGAGTGATGACTACAATATAATAAATTTGATTGGGAGTTTGTATACCCAGTCCTGATAAATAGTCCTACTTTTTATTTCCTTGTAATAAGTTGTATTTCCTCTTGTGTGCACATTTATAAGTTGAATTTCTGTCTATGATGTTCTGCATGGAATCCTCTTGTAATCTCTGTAATCTGCAATCTAAACTGATGTTATCACACATTTTACATATTGGGAAAACAAGAGCAGAAAGGTGAAAATACTTGCCTGAGGCCACAAAATGAGTCATTTTTAAAGCTGAAGTTTCCAGCTCACTACCCAGGATAGGAAACTTTTGTATGAGGTCTATACATGCCTTGTTCTTTCCTAAACTGAGAAAACACTGTGTGCTTTTGCAGAGGAGGCTTCCTGGAGAAGACCAAGGAACAGTCCCTTTGCATGTAGAGTGCCAGAAAGGGCTTTCCATAGCAACAGTGTGACAACAAATACACAGAAATCATAAATTGTGTAAAACAGAAATTACCAGTGCATTTGTGTAAGTTAATTTATCTTCTGTCTTTGACCTTCAGGCAAAAGTAGACAATGAAATCCTTGATTACAAGGATTTAGCAGCCATTCCCAAAGTCAAGGCCATTTATGACATTGAACGTCCAGACCTAATTACTTATGAGCCATTCTACACTTCCGCCTACGAGGACAGACAGGAGAGACAGAGTCTTGGAGAGGTAATGAACCGACAAGCAACTCATTCTGCTCTAAGCTTCATTCAAAGCCTGCTTCGCTTCTATCTTCTTTTGAAACAGTTTCCAATTGACATTCCTAGAGATTGCTGCTGCTGTTCACAGTGCTTTTTGTCTGTTTGATCTGGGTTTAATGGGAACGTGCCTCATGTGCGAAACTGCACAATTAAACACACGACTAAACTCTTACACTGACACCAGCCGCTGGCAGAGGCACAGTGGGCGGGAGGCTTGGAGGCTGTTGTGCATTCTCGTGACTCACATGGATATCCTTTGGGTACAGCAAAGTCCAGAAAGTGAGGCAAAAGCAACCTGGTGTTGCGCCCTGGAGCACTGATATTCTCAGAGTAAAAGACAGTGAAAGGATTAAGAGTAGCAGGATGCTTTCTGTCACTCATATTGAAGGAAAATATTATTTCCAGAGCACTTTGCCAGACAAACTGCATAAAAGCTGATCTAGGTCAGGATGAAGTGCTCTTCCACCTGGGAAAGCAGGTTAGCTGTGTTATGGAAATAGCTGCCAACTGTTTTAAACTGCTGACATTCAGGAAGGATACCCTGCAATGATAGGGGGGTGGGGGGGAAAAAAGCTAATTTATTCTTTTAAATTTGTGTTTTTAAATGTCTTTTCAAGTTGCAGGGTCCCCCAGTTTTCTCAGGTGAACTTCCATAGCTGCAGTTACTGTGTACGTGATTCCAGTACACATCATGAAGCAGGTTTTGTCATGTAATACCATCTGACTGTAAACCAGACTTCCTGAGTGCAAATCTAAATGGACATGGAAATGGATTTACTTCCTTCCACTCTCAGAGATTTTACTGACTGTAACTGAATTGAGTATGAAGATGAGCTGAGGAGAAAGAAATTACAGTATATCATTCAGGCACCAGTGGCGTGAAGATGCCCACATCAGTGACTGATAATTTACTTTCTTAGCAAAGTGTTTTGCCCATCAAAAGATCAGAGCTGCCTCCGTTATATTATAACATGAGTTGGAAGTTCAGGAGACTATTCAACTCAGGAATAAGATAAGGGAGTTACAGGTCAGAATATTACAGAATCTCCCCCTCAAATTTATGTCGGTAGCAAATCCAGCTGACACCTGGTTCAAACCCACTGGGAGATTCGTTGGTGACCTCTGACCAGATCTAACGGGCCTGACCCATTCCACAAAACCCTCTACAAACTCAAGTCACTTGTGAGTTGCAGAGGAGGAACTAATCTCACCCAGAGGTGGTGAACAGTTTCATAATCCTTAAGGGGAAGCTTTTCACTCACAAAGTAGTATGTTGGGAGCTGCTGTTAGGCTGTGTTGGAGATAAGCAAAAGCCTTTGGGGTTTTCTTACCCTGTGTTTTCACCAGGATTAAACCTAATTAATTTCTGGTGACTGGAGAAATTTGTTATGGAAACAGAAGGGCTCTCACCTTCTTTTCAGAAGATCTAGATTTTCCACCTAATGCTACTGCTGATTTCTGTCACCTTGGGCAAGTTACCTCACCTCTTTGTACCTGTTTCTCCTCCCTTCCCTTGCCCTGATGAGAACACAAGCCCATTGGGCTGGAGTGATCTCTTATTTGTGTTTGTGTTGTGGTAATCAAGTGACAACAATCTTGGTACATCATACATCAGTCACCATTGTCTTTAAAAAGCAAAGGAGGTGACATGTTTAGCCATGGTAGGGATCTGCATTCTCTTTACAAAGTTTGTGTGGAGGGTGGTGTTAAATAAAAGGGGAGCCCGAGTTTAAGCTTGTGCACTAGAAATGCCCTTCACTATGATGTAAAAAAAAAAAAGAAAGAAAAAGTCAAAACCACCAAAGTGAATCCAGTAGTGGAGACAAAACTTAATTACAGGCAATGAACTACAAGAAAATTATATCCTTTAGCCATAGAAAGTGAGAAAACACGGCATGAGGTTTTCTTCTTTATTGCAGTGGAGGGGAAATGCTTTGAAAAGTTTCTCACTCATGATCCTAATGTTTTTTCTGAAAGTCTGTGATGTAAAATGTTTTCAGGGAGCACCATCTAGTGGGACCAGGCGTTTTAGTTACGGATCCACCAGCAGTTAGCAGGGAGGTGAAAGGGAGATCAAGGAGGTGGTTTATCATCTGTGAGAAGAGATACGAAATGAGATCTGTAAAGAAATTTTCTGCTACTAAGGCCGGCCATAAATATAGTGATAACATTTCCAGAAACTGTTCATTATTCAGGTTCTTCATGTCCTATAATTTCTGCTCTGCTAGCAGCAATCTGATTGGCACTGAAATTGTCTTTTCTCGGCTCTGACCTTTGCTGCGTAAATACTGAGAGAAGCAGCGTTATACCTCTGTGTCCTTTGTCTCTAGTACTTTCTCTGTTGAAAGCAGTCAGGATCTGTAACAACTTTTGCTAAACAACTTGTCATAAAATGAGAAAAGTATTTTTTCCAGCATGATAGATGTTTCAAAATGGAGCAGGAATCACACCTGGCAGTTCAATAAAAAGACAGTTAAAGTGAGGGCAGTGTGAGATGCTGGGACTAGTGGTATAAAATGACACCTGTGAAAGTGTGCAGAAATTTCCCAGAGCACAAAATGTCCTATACAACTTCAGGTGTTACAGCAGCCCCTGCGATCATGAAGTCATAGAGCACTGGACCTGTTGCAGTGAGTAGAAGTTTTGCTGCAGATTGAGTCAGAACAGGTTCTGACTACCCAGACTTTTTTTTTTTTTTTTTAAATTTGAAGTCAACATTATTTATTTCCACTGGGTTACTGTTCCAGAACTGAGCTGTTTCTTCTCAGTTGACTGCACAGTGTATTTCGAGCTGACTAGGGTGATTCTGTGATAGAGGAGATTTTAAAAGACCTCTTAAACCAAGAAGAACCAAGTATTCCTTGGCAGCCTCAGAGTTTGAGATATGACAGCTCACCTGTGCATGATAAAACAGTAAGCTCGCTTCAGAGTGCGATTCTGTTTCCCAAATAGCAACAAGGTGATGTCAGGTAGCGATGGAGTGAAAACACACAAAAGACCAGTCATGGATCTGGCACACAACTTTCTGGAACACCTGTTCCTGTGCCTACCTTCTACAGGAGTCATTAACTTAGCAACCAGGCAACCACAGCAGATTATGGAAATCTGTTTATTTACAGTAACATATAAATTACTAGCAGAAAAATGCAGGAACATACATCACAATGTGTGCTCTTTTTTCATTCATATTGAAAGCTTTAGATTAGATGTCAGGGGTGGGTTTTATTGTGGAAAATGATGCTACAAAGCAGTGTGCACAATATGTTGCATGCAGAACAGTTTTTATGGCTGCTGCGGTTAGATCTATAATGAAATGGTGCTTTGCTGTATAGAGCTTGTGCGTTTTATAAGGATTAGGAAAACAAGAATGTAAAAGGCACTCAAGGCTTTGATGGAAACTAACAAAAGCAGCCTTTAAAAAGCTTTATGGAAACTTGTTGACAAGGAGATTTTCTGTACCCATATGAAAAATGTCACTCCTTTGTTTGGATACTTTGCATTCACAGCATCACCAGCTCCATGAAAGTCAATGAACTTTCAATGTAAAATGTATAGCTGGTCATTTATGATCAGAAATTCTGCATCCACCTTATGCCATTGCTGTTGTACATTATTGGACTAGATAGACCAGAATCAGCAGTTTTGCATCTGAGACATTACCTTAATAGCTGTGTCATTCTGTAGTAATTGTGATCTTATTTAAAAGCATAATCTCTTCCCCAGTTTATTATGGCAATTAAATAATATTGAGGTTTAGTGCATCAAGAAAATAATTAAATCCTGATCTTCCAGCTTCAGATTGTCTTGTGATTAAAGGGCACATAACTGTTAATTATACATAGCCTTTATTCTTGTTTGTGCCATCAACATATGCATGATGATCTGCTTCATTTCCAAAGGTATTTCTTGCCTCGGTTGCCCTATGTCTGTTATACAAACTTTTCATAATATTATGCATATTTCTGCCCACTGGCCTTTGCGCAGTTCTTTCAATTACTTGCTTGTGATTCCTGTCTTTTCTCCTTACGTTACCATGGAAGAACACAGAGATTTAAAGAAGATCATATCAAAGGAATGTTGATGACAACCGCGTACTCCTTTGCATGGGTATGAAATGCAAGGCCTTGGGGAGAAGCACATTTTTGCCAGAGTGTTTGTGTTGGAGGAAAAACATACTTCATCCTAGAAGTTATTCTGTATTTCTGATGCCATGCAAAGCTCTGATTAAGATTATTTACTTTTGATTTCCACTTTAAAGATTTCTTCATAACAGGCATAGTTATTAAATCAATAACCCTTTCTGATTTTGATCTTTACAGCTATGTTTTAATTACCGCAATGATTAGATGGCTGAGAGANTTTCTCAGAAAATAAAAGTTGTCATGAACAGGTAGTGAGAACACGTCCTGCCCACCCAGACTTTTTCTTTTTTTTTTTAAATTTGAAGTCAACATTATTTATTTCCACTGGGTTACTGTTCCAGAACTGAGCTGTTTCTTCTCAGTTGACTGCACAGTGTATTTCGAGCTGACTAGTGTGATTCTGTGATAGAGGAGATTTTAAAAGAGCTCATAAACCAAGAAGAACCAAGTATTCCTTGGCAGCCTCAGGGTTTGAGATATGGCAGCTCACCTGTGCATGATAAAACAGTAAGCTGGCTTCAGAGTGCGGTTCTATTTCCCAAATAGCAACAAGGTGGTGTCAGGTAGCGATGGAGTGAAAACACACAAAAGGCCAGTCATGGATCTGGCACGCAACTTTCTGGAATGCCTTCCCAGTCTTATATTCCTGTGCCTACCTTCTACAGGAGTCATTAACTTAGCAACCAGGCAACCACAGCAGATTATGGAAATCTGTTTATTTACAGTAACATATAAATTACTAGCAGAAAAATGCAGGAACATACATCACAATGTGTGCTCTTTTTTCATTCATATTGAAAGCTTTAGATTAGATGTCAGGGGTGGGTTTTATTGTGGAAAATGATGCTACAAAGCAGTGTGCACAATATGTTGCATGCAGAACAGTTTTTATGGCTGCTGCGGTTAGATCTATAATGAAATGGTGCTTTGCTGTATAGAGCTTGTGCGTTTTATAAGGATTAGGAAAACAAGAATGTAAAAGGCACTCAAGGCTTTGATGGAAACTAACAAAAGCAGCCTTTAAAAAGCTTTATGGAAACTTGTTGACAAGGAGATTTTCTGTACCCATATGAAAAATGTCACTCCTTTGTTTGGATACTTTGCATTCACAGCATCACCAGCTCCATGAAAGTCAATGAACTTTCAATGTAAAATGTATAGCTGGTCATTTATGATCAGAAATTCTGCATCCACCTTATGCCATTGCTGTTGTACATTATTGGACTAGATAGACCAGAATCAGCAGTTTTGCATCTGAGACATTACCTTAATAGCTGTGTCATTCTGTAGTAATTGTGATCTTATTTAAAAGCATAATCTCTTCCCCAGTTTATTATGGCAATTAAATAATATTGAGGTTTAGTGCATAAAGAAAATAATTAAATCCTGATCTTCCAGCTTCAGATTGTCTTGTGATTAAAGGGCACATAACTGTTAATTATACATAGCCTTTATTCTTGTTTGTGCCATCAACATATGCATGATGATCTGCTTCATTTCCAAAGGTATTTCTTGCCTCGGTTGCCCTATGTCTGTTATACAAACTTTTCATAATATTATGCATATTTCTGCCCACTGGCCTTTGCGCAGTTCTTTCAATTACTTGCTTGTGATTCCTGTCTTTTCTCCTTACGTTACCATGGAAGAACACAGAGATTTAAAGAAGATCATATCAAAGGAATGTTGATGACAACCGCGTACTCCTTTGCATGGGTATGAAATGCAAGGCCTTGGGGAGAAGCACATTTTTGCCAGAGTGTTTGTGTTGGAGGAAAAACATACTTCATCCTAGAAGTTATTCTGTATTTCTGATGCCATGCAAAGCTCTGATTAAGATTATTTACTTTTGATTTCCACTTTAAAGATTTCTTCATAACAGGCATAGTTATTAAATCAATAACCCTTTCTGATTTTGATCTTTACAGCTATGTTTTAATTACCGCAATGATTAGATGGCTGAGAGATGATGGTGCATGGTATTTGACTTAATTATACATGCTTATAAAGATTCTCCCAGAAACTCTTAATTGCTTCAGTGATTTATGGACCAGTTCCCGAGCAGTGTGGAAAAAGCAAGTTCCAGTGCGGCAATGACCTCAGTAATTTCTACATTGCTATTTTACGTTGCCACATACTCATGCATCTGCAGCAATGTTTAGATTGCCGTTTGCTGGCCCCACACATACAGTAATGTTTCAGTAACCTTATTTTTATGTCTTTGCAGTCTCCAAGGACATTATCACCTACCCCTTCTGCAGAAGTAAGTTTGGTGGGACTTTTGGGGTCAGTATCTTACCGTGATGAGAACTATTCACTTCAGCAAAAGCAGGTGTTGATTTTGTTACCAGCCTGTTATCTCTGTTTGCCACACAGACATATTTACTGAATATTGAAGCTTAACGGAAATCAACTTTAAAAGGGAAACATTAAGTTCTTACTAACAGATTGTACAAGAAATGAAGCTACAGCTCCTACCCATTTGTTGTCTATAAAGCAGAGTAATTTGTCCAGCAGAGGTCACCTCTTGTGGCATAGGCGGGCTCAGAGCTTAGGAACTGGATGATTTACATGAGCTAAAATGCTGCTCTGAGCATCTAAATAATAAGCCATGTTTGCCGCTAAAACATTTATAGTTTTCTGCTGAAGACTGACTTGGTTTTGCTTTTCTGTAGGAATAAATTTGAACATCACAATAACATGAAACATTTGGGAAGTCATTTGTCAGGATACAATAGATGCTATTGCAGGAGTGTTATCATTTTGAGGGTTCGTGCGGTTGCTTTGGAGGACTAGGTGTTGATTTTATTGGAGTTTTTTGAGTAGATTTTATTTGGCTTCCCCCCTCCCCAGGAAGCCAAGTAAATTGAATTTTTCTATGCAAAAAAAGTCTCATATTTTCAGGTACAAGGGGAAATCTAATTTAGGCGCTAAATACCTTTTAATGTAGCTAGTCAAGACACGTGGTAAACAAAGCCACAGAGAGCTCTGTGTTGGACCTGTTGAATTCTTGGTAGTCTCCAGGTTAGCTAGCTGAAGGCTAGGTCATATATCTCATGAAGGACAGACATACTCAGCATGCAACTTCCCTTACAGAGTCACAAGAATGTGGACAAATATAGGATTATATAGAATTCAATAGAAAGTTGGAACCTTTCAAGACTGAACTCTGATGATGACTATAAAAATGGATTTGAGTCTTTGGAACAGATCATTAGAGAACAGTAATGATGAAGTATGTTGAAAGCTTAAGGGATATTTTTATTTTAATAGCTTCTGCTGACGTCTTCAGATCCATGAATGTGCTGCTAAAGATGCATTATGTTCATTTACATTTATTAGTGAATGCTTCTGTTCTGCAGGGTTATCAAGATGTTCGGGATCGCATGATTCACAGGTCTACTAGTCAGGGCTCCATTAATTCTCCAGTCTACAGTCGTCATAGCTACACACCCACCATGTCACGTTCCCCTCAGCATTTCCACAGACCTGGTAAGGGCAACTGCATTAGAAGTATACATAAAACTATTGTTTCTTTATTATTATTTTTTCTTTATCACTTAGTGGCACAGTGCAGCACTTGTTTCTCTTAGCGGTGAAAATTTAGGATTGGAAAATTGTTGCATATTTTAATATCCCCTTTTCCACCTTTTTTTTTTGTTCTTGATGGATACAGTGTTTAGTATTATGCTAATTAGTGTTTCTTACGTCATAAATATGAATCTTCTGGTTTTCTTTCTGATTAATTATTTTTGAAATCTTAATACATTTGTGAAAGTGAGCAAATATTTGCAGGAGTTAATCACAAACTTGATTCTGGGATTTAGAAAAAGTATCAAGGACTGGAAACAAAAGTTATGGCTTGTCTATACAGAATTTAGTCATGTAGGGGTTGTCCCTCCTAAAAACAATTCATGTAAAGCTTTCAGAAAACCCCATGGATATTCCAAACCACTAGTCATTAAAACATAGACTCATGATTTGCAAGGTAGATTTCCTAATTAAAGCCATAGGAAATTGCCTGGAAACATTTAAAAACCACAAACTTCATTTATTGATTTTGCAGTGATGTACAAATTCTGTGTACAGTACAGAAAACATACAGGTCATTCAGGTTCCCAGTGCATCCACATATATAAAAACAAGAATATGAAAACAAACTGTTCATCCACACCCAAACTGCCTAAAAATGTATCAATATATCTATAAGTGCTATTCGTTGAATACTTTTGAAGACTGATTTTATTGTTTATGGTAACAAATCTTTGTGACCTGTTCTTAAATAGTGATACAATTGCGCGATTCCATCTTCCTTGGTGATTACAGGTGAACAGTTGGGTGCCAAAAGCCCATATGCAATCAGAACTGCATTTTTTTTAATTAAAGATTTATACTAGAGCTGCCACTGTGGAACTTGAATGCTGTAGCCATTTCCTAATGGGGGTGGGCTGAAAGCAGCTAATTGTGCCTGTCAGTGAATGCCTTCTTTAAAGGACCCAAGGGAGGTGGGACAGAGGCAAATTGTGTCTGATATTTGGTGCTGACAACATGACTGTGTTTTAAGATGATGTTGCAACTGAAACTGAAATAGATTAAAAAGCGTGAAAAAGCTGCAAACTTCTGTCTCTTGATTCTGGCAATTCTGAGGGGATTTTTCCATTTATATCAGTTGCATCAGGGATATGAACAAATCCGGGCCCTGTTCCAAACTCTGCTGTGGTTGAGTTTTACTGTGTTCAGTCCTAAGGACCTTCCCCAGAAGCAGTCTCTGTTGATGTAACTCTTGCAATGGGCGGATGAGCTCAAGCCAGAGTTCGGATCCAAATGTAAAATCTTAAAAAGTTTGCAGCCTGTGGGATTTTCTGAGAAGATGTTTATTCAACTGTACCTTTGGTCAGATGATCTCATCTTTGGCTTACCTTTCTGTTTCTCATATGACACAGAAGTAATTCTGTAGAATTTATCATTTTTATCTTTGCTACCCTGCTTTGGGGTAATTGTTAATGCTACTTTATAATTTTCCTACAGTAATTATTCATGTTGAATAATAGCACATGTATATTTGCCATTTTTCTCCTAATGGCACTTCTTATCTTCATGTTATTTGCAAGAATCATTTCTCTTTGAATAAGCCCCAGACAACTTTCCTTGGCTCCCAGCAAGCCCTTGAGAGAGAAGTGAACCGGCGTGTTGACGTCGTCAGCATAGGGTTCTTCAAAAATTTGAGTGCTACAAGTTCTGAAAAAGTTTGCAGCCTTTTCCTCCTGCAGTGCCCTAAGCTGATGTTGGCAGTGGTTTTGGAATGTCTTAAAACTATAGAAAACACCTTGCATGCTTCTTGACTGACATTTTTTGGTCAAGCACTTTGCAAAACAGCTGCTTTCCTAACTAATCGAGCATCAACTTCTCTGATACTTGCATGCTGGTGGCAGTCTACCTTTTGGTAACAGGGCATAGATCAGAAGCTCATTAAGCCAATAAATGCTATGCTAAATTAGCAATGCTGTTCAAATCTGAACCTCTCTTCTAATTCTTCCTGTAATTTTATCTAACATTTATGAACCCTTTGGTACGTCTTTAACCTTTTTTTTCTCCTTCCTTCTTTTCAGAATCCTAATTGTTCAATGCCTTTTTTTTCCCTTCCTTTGAAACCTCCTTCCCTGCCTTTCTCTTATTGTTTTTCTTTGTTTTCATTTTGTTCTGCCCCCCGATTCCCTGCTGCCGCAGAGCTGCTTTCTACTGGTGTGCAGAGGTTGTCATACCTGCGCACTAGCAGTCTCAGCTCCACTCACCATGACTCCCGCCCCAACTCCCCCTTCCGACACCACTTCATCCCCCATGTCAAAGGTAAGGAGCCAGGCTCTTCCCCAGGGAGTACCCTCCAGGCTGGAGATTTATTAGCATTCTATCAAAGCTAATAAGGTCTATCTCCATAAGGTCGCATTTGGCTGTGTAGCTGAGCATGCCTTGAAATGTGCCGTTACACTTAAAACTACGTTAGAATAGACATAACATCCTTTTTTCAGAGGAAATATGTCATTTCTAAGGGCCCTAGTTGAAGAGTCAACAAGGAATTACCTATTAGAAATGTACAGGAAAGCATTATCATTTACTGTTTAGAACCACATGTGCCTAATTTACCTTCTTTCTAAGCAGTACTCTACAATCACTACAGCAATTAGCATATCCAATTTAATTACTATTTCCACATTCTTAAAATATAGATTTAATAATTGACAACAAATCTTGCCTAGATGAGAGCAAGGTTATTGAAAATATGGAGAAGATAAAAACAAAGATTATATGAAGATGAATGGCAACGTGAAAGTTAATCATTGTTAATCACGTTGGCAATAATTAGTGCCCAACAAAACCAAACTAAAATTTCTGGGCCTCTCCTCAGCTAGTGAGAACCAGCAGACTCTGCCAAAAGCAGTATCATTGCAGGGGCTTACACTACCTGAGGATCTGGTAGTTTCTTTTTTTTTAAATATCTTCTTTTCTTGGTTTGATTTATGGAGAGTGTTGTTTTTTCAATACATCTCTTCAAGGAGCTCATTCGGCTCAATAAGCTTTTAGGTTTGTTTCTTGCTTTCTGTGGATGTGGTTTTACTCTTAGTTCTATTGGTATGTTCTCTGGCTGTACCATCTCTTCTGCTGGGGGAGAAGGTCATGGCTTATATCACCTACAAGATCTCAAAAAGACAATTGAGTAAGCTGAACACAGATTCTATTCTGACACTACCGATTAATGTACACAATTGTGAACTGGAGATAATCAAAGACAGTTGCAAGGATGTTGTTGCCATCAACTCCCAAGAAATGCTAATAGATCTCAATGTTACAGCTCTTCAAGCATTCAGATCACCATTACTAATTTTACTCTGCCTTTTCTTAGATGATTTTTGCTAATATGCACTTTCAACTTTCACTATTAAGATAAGTCTCACTTCAAATGTAAAAGATTGGGACCCTTAAAAATAGATACACTGCTCATTTCGGCATGCAATTAATTCATAACCCTTGCAGTTTCAACATTTCTTTGCTGTAAATCCAAATTAGTGCTCACACTCTTTCAAGTGGCATTTTCATTCTTTTTTGGTTGAGAAAATAGTTTCTTCAACAGACAAATCAGAAGAACTATTGGAAATCCATGCCTATTGTTTTCATATATCAAAGAATTACCTGGTGTGTAGATTAGGTATGTATTTATCTCAGTTTTTAGCACAAAAGGCCAAGTGGGATTGCAAGGACTGTCAACAGCAGGATGGGGGTGGTTCTTATCAGGGATGTCACGTAAGAGACTGTAAGAATCTATGATTTTCTAAAAACTTTACATTATGGTCTTAGGCTGGGACAGGATTTGTAACTCAGCAAAGCTCCTGAACGCTCGAGTTCAAATCGCCATGTCTGTACACCATCTGGATGTGGTACATTTGAGAAGGAGCAAGTGTAAGGTACCCACATCTTGTGATTTATGTCTGTGCAGCAGAGAAGAGAGATTAGCCTGGCAATGGCTGCACCTAATGCAGCTCCCTGATATTCTCATCCATAGGGTTCATCTCAGGTATTCTAGATGTCTAGTTTCAAAGTTTTACCTTTTTTTTTACATTGTTTTAACCTTGAGAGTAGCATTTTTAGGTCTGGTAGGGAGTTAGATGTTTCTGAATGTATCTGAAATGAGAACTAAAGCACTGTGGGAGCTAATTGGATGTGATACATAAATCTACAGTGATTCAAGGAAGAGACACCATGTGATCTCATTTGCCCTTCGTCAGACTTTCTCAAAGTCACTTGGACTTTTAGCAGGAAGATGAAGCTGGTGTAAATTTGTAAGAAAGATTTCGTAATCTTTCTGTAATATGGCTTTTGTCTCTTTAGGTAAAGGAGCATAATTTCCAAGCAGTGTAATGGTAATGGAAGTGGCATCTGACACATTACAGTTGTGTTATTTCAAGCCAGAAAAGCAGACATTTAGACCAGGTTCAGTGTGTTTTCATACAGTGTAATGCTTAAACAAGAATTATTCTCAAGACTTGTATGCAAGGCAAAATGTAAGGAACTCTGAGGAGTAAGAGGACTAAATACACCTCAGAAGGTCTTAGTGAGAGTTCGTTAATGTCACATAGATGTTAAAGAAGCTGGAAACGGGTGTAATATGCATCAACTTAGACCTCATTTAATCTCATTTGGACTCAGTTAAATTTGGTCTTCTTTCAATAAAGTACTGTTTGCTATGAAAGAACCAAAACAAGTCCATGAATGAAAGAAACCCTGACCCTACAGAAATCAGAGACAAAACTCACATTGAGAGGCAGGGTTTAATCTCACATGCCTAGAATTTTTCAGAGGCATTCAACAATATTGCAAAGCCCCCATAAGATTTCTGTGTAAAAAGAGCTCCAAAGTAATGTTTTCTCCTCTGCTTTCAGACCTTCCCATAAGGAATCTGCCCCACTTCATTGTGAATTTTGGCCTTCGTTTTCATCTTGCCTTCCTTCCCTGGGGCAGGTCTCTGAAATCAAATGCTCTCAGTGTGTGATAACTGCTTTCCAGGGTTTTGTGGATGCAGCTGAAAACTCTGCTCTGGAAAACAGCTGAGCTTTGGCTGTTTCATGACTCTCAATTTTGTGCTGGAAATATGAGTTACATCTGGTCAAGATGATGAATTATAGTTTATCAAAACCTGAATAGGATTTAGGGTTTCAGGTGCTGTTGAGCTCTTTTTCCTATGTCTATTCAGAAGTAGAGCAATGAAATTGCAAGTTGACAAAAGGCTCAGTGTTGGCTGCATATAGATTTTCGGCCAGATTCTGTGAACTGAGCTTGTGAATCTCACAGTGAGTCCAGCAGAGAACATGTCAGAAGGCAGCAGGCATCTGCATTAGACTGTGGCTTGTATAGGCAAGTGATTATATTCCTGACTAGGTCCCCACTCTCTAGGGGAACCTACTAAACAATATATAGAGAAAATGGGAACTACCCGATGGAGCAAACAGAATGGAAGACCAAAAGCCTCTGAATTTTATTTCTGAGGCTGCTGTGCTCAAGTGATTGATTTTTATACCAAAGCTTACTCTGTTAGTGCTGAACATCCCCCACCCACTTACACGTACACACATTTAACTTCATGCCAGGAGTATGTGGCTAGTTTTTCCTAGAGTGCTGGTGAACATAAGTAGTTGCTTTGTGGAGTTAACACTAGTTATGGCACATCTGAGATTGGAAGAGAGACTTTCCTGTGGAGCCACAGCAAGGAACCTAAATTCAGAGCATGATCAACCCCTGCTTTTATGTGAAGCTGCAGGCAGGCTGGCCATGAGGCTAGCAGCTCTGCTTTCTTGCACACATAAACATGTTCCACAGATGTTGGCACTGCTTTCATAAATCGTGGGTGATTTTACAGCAGCATCTGAAGCACTTAAGCTTCATTATTAGAGTGGGCTCATCAGGGATGATCTAATCAGAATATAAGTAGATGTATCATCCCTTCCTGCAGTGGTTGGAGGTAATGAGGCTGCCATCCTAGAAAGTGTAAAGGAGAGGCATTTGTCAGTACTAGTGGGAGTCATTAGGAAGAGAGAAGCTGCATAGGAATGCCAGGAAATAAAAGCCAACAGAGACTTTGGGAAAGCAGCACGTGCAGGACGATATCATTCTAATTGTCTGACTCATTTTGTATGCATTATACAACATTACCAGTTCTCTGTAAATAAATTATCTGTGTACCAAATACAGGATTAGCCAGCATATGTTTATGGATGTGAACATTTTAATTTTGTCAAGTTGGGATAAAGAGGAGGGTAAAAGAAGAATTTCTCCTCTGTGTCTGTAGTGTTGGTAATAGAGGCATTGTGAACAGACCATGCCCACGTTTTGAGTACCAGTTCTCAACAGGTAAAATGTACTTGTGACTCCTCTGTTACAACAGTCAAGAGGGCAATAAATCCCTTTTGATTCTTCTGGTTTATTGATTGTACTAATGCCATTGGAAGCAGAAAGGCAGATTGATACATCTCCATAAAGGTTATAAAGTTTAGAATCAATTATATTTTGAGGCTATCTCAATACTGATGGGGTTTTTTTCCCTATAAAATGATAGTTTTACTGAAAAGTAGCTCGTCATTTCTCAATAGAAACAAAAAACATGAGTAAAATCAGCTTAACTAAGTTGGATGTTTCACTGTCATGGTACTTCAAAGGCTGGACAAGTAGAACAAAATTTTGGAGTCACCAAATGATGGCAGAGATATAATAATACTATTTTTAAATGGTTGTTCATATTGCTCTTTATAGTCAGTAGACCTAATTCTTACTGTTACGTGGCCTGAAGCTCAGCATCATTGCACCCCGAATAGAAAACCACCATCATATTTGGGGGTCATCATGTACATTAAGTGATTCAAGGCTGAGGTACCGAATTGTAAATACAGAATTTTGCAAGTGCATTCTACTGGACAGATTTTGTACAGCCAAGACCCCTGAACTGTGCATGCAGTTTTTAAAACGTGTGTGCAAATGGATCAACTTGTGTACTGGCAGAAAACACTGTGGTACAGATCTCTCAGTGAGGTTTGTAAAGAGCTATTTTTTTCTCCCTCTGGTGCCTTTTAGATTGGCAGGTGGCCGTTCAAGTAAAACATGTTGTGTAAAGTGTAAAGAAAACTCCCCCCTGTATCTATAAATACGAAGTGTGCTGAGTTCAAGGTTTTGCATCTTCTAACGGGACATGGGAAACCTGTAACTGAAGGATGCCTGTGGTTTCTTCTTTGTTGTGTTTTATGGTCCTCCTGTACTTGTACAGGCTTTTTTATTTCTTTGCTTTGTTAATCAGCTTTTCTAGGGGTTTTTTTAGCCATTGTGCATACCTGAAAAATGGAAGGGGTTTGATGCTCCCCTACCTTTCATGATTGTGGCCACCCACACCCATGTAAAATAAGCACCCGTGTGGTTGGGTTTTGCTTGTGTGAGAATGGTGCAAAGTGAAAGATAGCAACATTCTTTTATGGTACACACAGAGTCATGTGCTTGGGTATCTGGCTGTTAAGGATGCTTAGGAATCAACCAGCATGGTTCTGCAACAGCCCTCTCACCTAAGTAGATGTGGGAACTACAGAGCTGTTGGATTGCTGTGGTGTATTGTTAGGAGGCAAAGAGATAGTCCTTGTAAGAATAATCCTGCAAATGGAACAAACTGTGTGTGCAAAATGGAACATAAGTTTTCAGACTTTAGACTCAGATTTGCTAGAACAGCAGGGGTGTTGGCATTGACAGAGACTTGGGGTGGAACCAATGATATAGGCACAGCCACCAGATGGGCTACATTGCTTTACAAATTGCTTTGCTGTATCAAAAATGTCCTACAGAGAGCTGAACCAATGAAAGAGTGTGTATAGACCACCTATGCCTTTTGATATGGGCCAAGTGACGTAACAGCTACTTTCCATCTCTAGCTTCTGTATGCTTTTGGTGTAGGGAACTGTAGTAACTGCCAGCATCTGCTTCTATCAGCTTGGGAGCTGGCTTCATTTTGGGTTTGCATATTAACTACTACGCACTGTACCTGCAACTTTCGAGTCAAAGTATCAATCCCCGTACTAAATCATTGCCAAGTAATCTTCCATTCTTCTTTTCTGCGCTGCCCATCTAATCACACAGCTCCTGCCTGCATGCTGTCAGAGTGAGTCTGAGCTGCTCAAGCCTCAACTCCAGCCTGAACCTGAATTTTTTTCTTTGCAGGAATATCAGGGGAAAAAAATATCACCAGGGCTACCAGTTCTTGGTTTTGTTTGGTTTTATATTTTTGGTTCAACTTCTTTTCTCCCTGGAGGTTTTGATTCCACCAATTTTTGTTTGGGTTTGATTGGGCTTGGTTTTTTTTTTATTGCTCTCCCTCTTCTCATTTTGTTTTCTCCATTCTTTCATTGGAGGCAATGAGCCGTCCAGCGGTCGGAACTCCCCTGTCCCCTATCGGCCCGACAGCCGCCCTCTCACTCCAACTTACGCTCAGGCCCCTAAACATTTCCATGTTCCAGGTAGGAGCTGGCACTGTATATGTCTCGGTGTCCCGTCACAGTGTAGAATGTAGCCTTTGTAACTTTTGTCTTGTCTCCATCGTTTCATGCTGTTCACCATGGGGTGCACTCACACAATTCAGAACCGCCTGCTCCTGGGCTTGCCGAGAGGAATAATGAGTTAAGAAATGGGGGAGGGGTTAATTGTGATTTTTACCTGCTCTTTTGGTTGGTGTTTCACTGTTAAGAATGCCTCGGTTTTCAGGGTCTGTCAATGGTCTATGAACTGGATATGAGCTATGTAGGGCTTGATTTTTCTCACAACTGTACTGGATGAGCACTGGCATAACTGCCAACTTTGGAGCAGCTGGTTTGGATTCACACTGGCATGCAGAAGAATTTGTTCAGTGAGCCATCTCTACTTCGAAGTGAGCTGCAGAGTTCTTCCAACCCAGGCAAACCTCATCTGTCTTAGAATTTGATGAGATGAGGGTAGTGTGTCCCTGGAGTTGTTGACTTGCATCTTCTGACTGCATTGCCGCTGTCTGGAAGCCTTATTATACCCAGTTATTCTTCAGGTCCTCTTCAGTCAAGTATCCCTTTGCACTGCCAGAGGTTCCTGCTCTTCCTCCTTTCCTTAGATCTGCCAGATAAACTGTTTGTGGGAACTTTTTTCGGTCAGTGTGACCTGGCCTGGCTAAGGTAGGCTGATTTAACCGCTTAAGCTAACCTGGCTTACTTGGACTTGCGTCAGCTGAAGTGCACTTGCATGAATAGCTCTGAGTAATAATCTCCAGCGTGGTAGGAGAGCTGTCCTCTTCAGCTGGCACAGTGCAGCCACAAAAGGAGCTGTGTTCCTGTCCTCCTTATAGCTTTCTGGTATAGATGTGCGCAAAAGTCCTGCATGACTGTCTTTGTAATGTTTACACCTGTTTGCTGGTCAAGTAGCTGTAACCGATCACTAACAAGAATTAAATACCTCAGTGTCTTTGTGTGCAATGAATTTGCCTTTATAACCAAGGACATGGGGTTCTGCAGAGTAAGATTTCCCTCTGTTTCTACAGATTCCTAGGATTAGCTTTCCTTAACGCCAAAGGCTAAGTTGTCTGCTGTAGAGCTTTAGTTGGATGGGCAATACGCAGCATGTGTTTCTAAAATGCCTTTTCTTCTTTCATTCTAATCTAAATTAAAACTTTTTTTCAGGCAGTATGAAGTAGCAAAATGGGTTTCTGACATCAATTTTCTGGTTCCCAGGTTCTCATTTTGGTCTTCTAATAAAATTTTGGCCAATTTTGCACCGATTTTGGATTATCTTTTGTAATTGTAGCTATGCTGAATACATGAAGTGTTGGCTTGGGTGGGGAGGTAGTCTAGCACAAACTGGTTCCTTAGACTACTGTTTATAAAACTACATCTTCTAAGCATGCTGTAATATTACTGCATTAGCGTTCCAGGAAGTGTTCTTATTCAGATTTACATTGGTGATGTGCAATGTGTGGACCTTACATAAAAAAAATTACAGAAAGATAAATGAAATCTGTCCTTGTGGTTTGAGAATTAGTAGTTTTATCAGTTAACACTGCATAAGGCATCCCTTTGACTAGCTGAGGTGTAGCTGTTGTTGACTGCTCAAAACAGTGTCTTAGGCAGCTATTTTTGTTCCTGGATTTTGAAGTGAATGGTAGGCTCACCGCATTCTCTTTTGCTCAATCCAGCTGCTCAGGTGGAAAGAAAATTGAGCTGATATGACTGAAGCACAATTTTCAAAGAAGTTATTTGGGGTAGTTCTCCCCAAATGGCTTGTATCTTCACCATTGAAATGTCTTGCTTGTTTGCATTCCTTCTGTAACTTTATACCACTGATAATCTTCTGAATGTTTAAAATGAATGGTTCATGACTTGGATGCATCCATATATTACAGAATCAGCTCCAAAGGACTCATGCCTCGTGTCTTTGACTTTTCACTTGTTCTTATGTTTTCATTTTTTAAAAAAGGATAACCTGAATTTGTGTAATACTAGAAATAGCTTTCTGGCTTTTTCTTGTGCTACATCCTTGATTTGTCCTGTCTGTTGTTTTAGTGTTGGAGTTACCTTTGTCTACAATGGAAGTAGTTTTCATATTCCCGTTTTTCTGTTTCTCAATTTCACAGATCAAGGAGTCAACATCTACAGAAAACCGCCCATCTACAAGCAACATGGTAAATTATCTTTCTCTTTTTATTTCAAAACTGGAGTGTTGACTAAATTAGAAGGCATGCAGACTTGTGAAAAGCATTCAGTTTTTACTTTGTAGGCATTAAAAATTAGTAGTCCAAGCTTGAAACAGCTTTTACTGCATGTCCTGATGAGCGAGTGTGTTTTAAAGCATGTTTTTTCATTCGGATTATATGGTTTAAATCTTGGCCAGTGGCAAAATTGCCATTAACTGAGATTTTGCTGTCTCTTCAGCATTATAGTGCCTTCCTCTATTTCATTTGTTTAAGTTCATATTTTCAGAATACAGGTACTGATCATGTTAAAATGGTTTAACACCAGACTGTTCTCTGACAGGAACCTCATGGAATATCCTTATTTTAAACAGACAAAGTACAATAATTTCTTTCATCAAGGGTGGAGTTGTTATTGTCAGACTGGAATCCCAAATGTACCCATTAAGAACCTTTAATTATTGAAGATAAAATAAGTGACTTATCAGTGACAGGGCTAATTTGATTCTCAAGCCCTGTGGTACAGCTCAGGTATCTTGTTTTTCTGTGTGTTTGAATTCTGAGTTAGACAGTAGTGTTACTGCTCTTCTCTTTTCTGTGTAGATGTTTTTATAGCAAGTCTGAAATAACAGACCTCTGAAATAACTACCTCTACAACTACCTGAAAGGAGGCTGTAGCAAGGTGGATGTTGGCCTTTACTCCCAAGAAACAGGTGATAGTTTGAGAGGAAATGGACTCAAGTTGCACCAGGAGAGGTTTAGATTAGATGTCAGGGAAACTTTCTTCACAGAAGAAGTGATGAAGTATTGGAACAGGCTTCGCAGGGAAGTAGTGGAGTCTCCATCCCTGGAAGTGTTCAAAAATGCGTAGACGTGGCCTTTTGGGTCATGGTTTAGTAGGCCTTTTGGGGCATGGTGAGGCTGGGCTGATGGTTGGACAGGATGATCTTAGAGGTCTTTTCCAACCTCAGTGATTCTGTGATAAGGAAAACCAGATATGTCCATTCTGTAGTCAGGAGTGAGCATTGCGTATAACACATCTGTGGTTTTTCCTGTGTTCTTTTTTATGTTTCAAACCATTTGTTCATTTTGGAAAAAGTCTTAACATTACTTTTGTTTATTTTTATGGTTTTAATATATCTCCTCACCTCCCATTAACATGTGAATGTTTAACCACTGACATCACCAATTCTAATACGTAAGTACTGTTTGAAGTCATGCTTTGTAAACTCTGATCAGCTTCCTCCGTAGCTGCAATTATGCTTACAGTTGCCCCATCATAAAATGCTCGGCATTCCCAGTGATATCTAATACTGATGCTCCTAAACTACCCTGAATGTGTTGAATGAACAGCATAGAGCTTCACTTCGTTAACAGATGTCTTTCTGTTTTAAATAAAAGAGAAAAGGAAAAGAAAGTCCAGAATCCTTGCAGCTTAGACTATAGCTTCATGTTGGAGAATTTGATTTGAGCTAAGAGTTTGCACATAAGAGGTCATTAAGACTGATTTGAATGCAAACTGAATCCTGTTGGATTATTTTTCTTTTTAATATCAAGAAGTGAAAGCCATAATGTGCATTGTCACATGCTTTTAAGAGATTTGGCTTAGACTGGAATCTTGAGTGGATGCCCCTCTGCTCAGATATTTTATTGGTGGGGTTCATTTCACTGCAAGTGCCTTTCCCTGCCAAAATGATCTGAGTAGAGTTTAGTATTTATTAATAGATTCACATCTGTTTTCAGTACTCCTCAATGCTAATAAGCAAGGGCATACAGCAGCAAAAATACGCTGGTTAAATAAGCATATTTGTTTCAAATTTCTTTTTTTTGTTTATTTTGCAGTAGATTTTCAATTACTGCTGTCACTCTGAACTGTTTTCATGCCCTAGAGGGAGTACAGATCAGTGCATAGATCTGATTTCATCTTCATTAAAAATCAGTTGTCCTTAGGAGATATCAGCAAATTTTCTTACTATTGCCTGATCATTCTAACACTGTGCAACCCTAGTAAAATCCACAGCTGATTTGGGGTTATTTTGAGGGTGGGGATGACTAAGAAAAGTTTTATTCCAATCTATTGGAAAGAGAAAGACATTGCTTTGCTTCCAATTGCAATTAGAAAAGCAAAATGTGACTATGTTTGCTTTTGAAAATTAACTTTTTGGAAAGTACAAATTTTTGCCAAAATAAGGAAGACCTTTATACTGATAGAAATTATTACACAGCTAAGTTCCCTGATTGCCATCTAGATGCAGCTGCTTTGGCAGCACAGAGCAAGTCCTCCGAGGATATCATCAAGTCCTCCAAGTTCCCAGCAGCTCATGCACCAGCACCCAACGAGATACCAAAGATTGAGACCGACCACTGGCCTGGTCCTCCCTCCCTTGCAGCCGTAGGTATGCAAAACAAAATTATACAAGTGATGTGACTTAAAAAGGTACTGGAAACAATTGTAGATTAATGCTAAAGCTGGTAAAAATGGGTAGAGAAGGTTGTGGTGACTCCAGGTGTTTGCCACAAAGTGCAGTTCTTCTGGTGATACTTCCGAGTGTCTGTGTAAATTAAAAATATTGACTAGCAGTGAGAATTTTGCAGGAGTTAAAGAAATGTGCTTTGTCACATAAACTTGACTTCTTTCAGTTATTATCTATTTAATATCTTAGTCCTAAGCTAATAGCAAATATTCCACAGAAAGTAAGATTGCTTCTAACCACATGCCTGTTTTCATGGCAAAAATAAATGACTGAAGTGGAACAGTTAATGAACTAAAATTAAAGTCCTGATTTTCAGAGTTACCATTTCTATAGTTTCTACAGACTTTGTTTTTTTCATGTGGTGTCTTATTTTCTTTTCTTTAAATCATGTACGTGATCATTTTTAAGTTTTGTACTTTTGTTTTATACCTTCTTTTCCTCTGTTAATTTTTATTGATTCCCATAGCATAAACTAAACTATACAGCCTGGGTAATTTATGAAGTCTTATCTGAAACACTGAAGGTGTTGCGTGTTTCAGGTTTCTGTGAGGTAGTGTATGGTTTTCCTCATGATGGGATATTCATAGAAGTGCTGGGAAAGGAGAGGCAGGGTGGGAGATGTTGGTGACCAGTTGAAGGAGCTGCCTGTGCAGCAGCAGTTAATTCAAAATGCCCTTTATACAGGATTGCAATCTGCAAACATTAGAGTCACAATGACGATTTCTACATACTAAACCATCCTGATGACGCTTGGGGTAACCACAGCATTATTATGCCATGTGTCTGAGGTGGAGACTTTGTTGGAAANGGAGTCTTGCAAAAACCTGAGACACCAAACAGAATGATAAATAATTTCGATACGAATACCTTCTCCATACCTTTTTTCTCTGTCCATATTAGCATCAGTTTAGCACTGCTATAGAAAACCTTTGATTGATATAAAACTTCTGATACTTTAGTTGCAAAATTTAGTTTTCATTCAAATAAAAGATGTGCATTTGTCTAGCACAGGGTTGCTGAATAACTATATCAGGATATCGCCAATGCAGAATAAAAGTACAGCTACTGTCTAAATGCTTGCAGCAATGTCATATTCTATGTATTCACTGAATTGTCCTGCTATCCAAATTGGACTGTGTCTTAAGAATATTCAGGAAAATAGACTATTCAATAAAAAGTAAGGAACCAAATTGTAGAACACTGGGTCAGTTATTGTTAGCTTTATCAAGAGGATCAAATTAGTTTACTTTGTTTTAGACTAAAAATAATGCCTTGTTTATTCCAAATATGAGTGTCCATTTAGGACATCTTTTTTTTTTAATTTGAGGTGTGAATTCAGATTTGCTTTTCTGAGTCTAGATAGAAGAATAGCTGTAAATCAGACTTTATGTTTTCAGCCACTGGTACAATTACTGGTGCCCTTAAACCCCACTTTTCCAGAAATGGCAGTCTAAGCTCCTTTTGCATTGATTCATGGCTTTTGTATCCAAGGCTGTTGAACTGATACACAAAGTTCTCTCTGTACTGTGGTTTTCTGGAAGCAGGAGCTGACATGAGGCGCAGGTCAAGTGGAAGAGAGGAAGATGATGAGGAGCTACAGAGGCGTCGGCAGCTGCAGGAGGAGCAGCTAATGAAGGTGGTTATAAGCTTGTCATTGCAACTAGATGATCATTAAGGTCCTTTCCAACCCAAACCAAACCAAACCATTCTATGATTCATGCTGCTTCAAAGCAGCATCCAAAGAAATGTCACTTTCTTTTCTCTAAGCAATTTCTACTATTGCCTTGATCAGCTTTATTTTATTGAAATATTTTTTAATTGCCATTTATAGCTAAACTCTGGTCTGGGACAACTGATATTGAAAGAAGAAATGGAAAAGGAGAGTCGTGATAGGTCAGCGCTTTCTGCCAGTCGTTACGATTCTCCAGGTAATCCATGGCTATAAAACTAACAATGAACAATGAATAATGAACGCCACATATCAGGCAATCTCCCAGAAGAGAGACCACTGGGAAGACCACTGATAGGTGTATTTGGTGTGTACTCCGCAAAAGAGTGGCTTAATCCATTAGATGGTTTTGGTGAGAGGAGAAGTGTTGTGGGGTTTTTTTAATTAGAAGAAATATGAGGCTGAGGATTTTCAGGCAATTTTGAGGAGATATATTTTCTAATATAGATAAGGAGTGAGATAAAATATTCAGTGCCTATTACATCATATACATGCTAATAGGGTGGGTTATTAAATTACAATAACACATTTTGCTTAAGCTGGTCGTTCCCATCATTGTTTAGTCTCTCCTCCTCCATGGTATGATAAAGCTGTGTGGAACTTACAGAACGTATGGAAGGTTGGGATGAGTCTGGGGCTGAAGTGTTAGTTTCTTAAAGCTGGTCATATACTTAGCTCCTTTTATGCTAGATGATTCCTCAATGTTCTTGTTTTTGAGTTTCCATTGGATTTTTCTAGTAAAACATTTTTCCCTTCCTCATTCAACAGCACATGCTTCAGCATCCAAAACCTCTTCTCTCCCTGGCTATGGAAAAAATGGACTTCACAGAGTAAGGAGATGCTGATTTTGAGAAGCAAAAGATGGCTTTAATTATCTATAGTATCTATTTCTGTAATAACTGTGTTGGATTTTCAGTTTGATCAGGCTTTCTTATAAAACCATCTGAACTCAAACAAAGCCTAATTTCCCTTTCCACAAACTCCACTGGTAAAAAAGGCAAGAAAGAAAATGTTGTGAAAAACGAGGAGGGGGGAGGCTTAAAACAAATTTTTTACTCCTCATATACCAACCTGCTTGTGAAGTCATGAACTGTAAATTTATGTGCGCATCCTTCTTCTCCTGTTACAGCCGGTGTCTACAGATTTTGGTCAGTACAACAGTTATGGGGATGTGAGTGGTGGTGTTAGAGGTAAGGCTGAGGAGCCTTTTTTACATGCTGTTTCATTACTGAACATGCTATGATGTTTGATGGTGTTTGCTGTTTTATTTTAAGGTTGTGGACATGGTTATTTTGTATTTGCCCAGTACATTTTAATTTCCTCTGTTAAACTCAACAATTATATCAAACTCTTTAAATACATATTGAAAAGTTTGGGATCCTTTTGCTCAGTTCATTATGTGGAGCTGATCCTTTTTTATTCCAAGGGAGTGCTTTAACATTGGTGCAGATGGAAAGCAGGTAGCTTGTGTGTTATCAAGAGTATATATTGAGTTCTGTTACGGTGTTTTCTTTCTCTTAAAATTACCATCCAGTCTGAAAGAATGTGCCACAGCGACAAAAGGAGGTTAATGCCTTCTAATCTTCATTGCTGTTCCTGATTTTCATTATGACTTTGAGCTACATGTCATGTCAGTCGTTGCCTAATAAAAATTGACAATATTTATGGAAGTTATGAAATTTTGACAGTTAATGGGTTTAAATGGTTTGAGCTGAGAGAGAGAATGTCTAATTATCTCCAAAGTTAAATTGGTCCTGACTATCTTAACCCTACGATCAGGCATCTTCTGTTGGTGGTTGTCTGCTTATAGACTGTGGAGGAATCTAGACAGCTACCTGGAGGCAGAGGTTAGGTGAAGTGGATCTTGCTCTACACATTTGAGTTTTAGTTGGCTATTTATTCTCTTGATTGTAGATTTTTGTCTCTTAATAATTCCAAAGTGACTTGGTTTTCCTGAATGAGAAGCCTGCTCAAAATGAAAAGGGCTGAAATGTTTGGAGTGTTTCAGTCTTTATGAAGTCCAAAAGTAGGAAGGTTGCTGGCCTTACAGAATTGGGTGGGATTTTGAAAGGATCACGTAGACCAGAAGATTTAAGGATTATCTGGTAGATTGTAACTGATTCCTGTTCTCCCACCCTCTAAAGCTGATGAGATTTCTCTTTTCCTTTTCAGATTTCCAGGTAGAGTACAGGTTTTCACCAATCAACTGACAACAGAACTAAAAGCATCTACTTTCTTGTTGAAGTTTGAATTTCTGCTTCAGGGAAGGGTTTCTTAAGACAATAGCTTTGATTTTCCTGCATGTTTAAGCATTATCACCAATGTAGACTCTTTCAAAAACCAGGCACAGCCTCAGATTCCTCCTTACCTCCCCAGAGCTGGGCTGAGACAGCTCACACTGGTTCTGTGACTTGCTCTGTAAAATCCACTGTCTGTTGATTTATGAGTTATCTGTAGTATTCCTCCCTGGACAGCTGAAGGTGGATTTATTTCCAGCCTCTGTCACAACAACCCCAGAGACCTATAAGAAGTCTCTTCTGGAGGCAGTTTTCTCCCACACCAGGAGCCTTGAATTCCTCATTTCTACCCTGGAGTTTGCTTTCCAGAGCAGATGGCTGATCAATAGTTTTCTGCAGTGCTGCCATCACAGAAAAGCCAGTAAGAGGTGTACTTGCAAATGTTAATATTTTACTCCAAATCCTGTCTTCGGGGATTTTTTTCCAGAATGGCTTGACTCTGGCTCCGCAGCACAATCACAATATGAAATGGCAATTTAAGAAAGAGTTTAATTGCTTGGATAATTTTGTTAATGGTGTATCAAAATCATGATGACTGGGAAGATAATTAGATTATGGGAGGCGAGATGAGTTGTCCATATATTGTGCTTAGAAGGTTATTTCATTTGGAACAATGCCTGTGTCAAAAGAGCACCTTTTTACCCTATCCCTGTTTGTGTTCATACCAAAAATTTCCCTTTATAGAGACAAAAAATCCCCCAAACCCAAAGCTGATACAGTGAGTGATGGGAAGAAAAACCTAGGGTATAAGAGTGCTTTGTATGCTGTTGGGTGGGATCTGATTTTTCAGCAAAGAACCCTACTTAGTCACTGGGGTGGAAAAGGGCCCACCACTCTCTTGGGGTTCCCAGTTCCCCCCGGGAGGTGATGTTGGTTGGCTTGGCAGGAGACTATCACCAGCCTTAGCAGTGACAGAAAGCTGTGATGGCAGAGAGGATGGAAGGATCCCTCTGCACACCCCAGAGAAGTGGCAAACAGTAGCCATGGCAATGATCTATGCGATGAGACTAAACATTAAGATTTGTAGGAAGTCTCAGGGCAAATTCACCTTTGTTTTCACCGCTACTTGAGTGCCTTTACCCTCTGTGTGTGTAACCTGTGTGTCTGATGTATACCTGTATCTGATGCAGTCCCTTCCGGATGGTCATGTCCCTGGAATGAGAATGGACAGAGGAGTATCTATGCCTAACATGTTGGAGCCAAAGGCAAGTGCAGATGTTATTCACTTTCCTTCAAGACAGTGAAGGTTTGACTGTGAAATGCAGATAAAAATACAGGAAATGTCTTAGTTCCCTTGTCTTTTTTTTTAACCTCACCTCAATCCCTGTTCCTTATGTGCCAAACCTCTCCCTTTGTTCTGGACTTTGCCTGTTCCAGGTGTTAGTATTCAGGCAGGTTGCAGGCTGAGGGCAGCCAGATGTGCTGCTTGGGTTAAGGAAGCTTTTCCAGAGATGAAACAAAGATACTAAAGATGCCAAGTCTCTGTTAAGGTTCCACTAGCCAAAACAGCAGCCCAAACTTGATGAGAAAGTCTCAGATCTGTCAGGCTGGAAGAGTGATGCAGAATATTGTGGCTCACAACATGCTGTTGGGGCTGTTTTATTTAAAAAAGAATTAACTGCATAGATCTTTGTTGCAAATTGGAAGTTAGATACCTACATGTCTTTCTGGATCTGTTCTTTAGCTCTCAAGCCCTGTTAACCTGACACGTTTCAATAGTAATTCCCTAGCTGAGAAATTCTTCTGGAGATTTCATGGAAAATGAGGCAACATCAGCTGCATATAATTTAAGATATAAAGTAAATGCTTTTGCAGCTGTGTCGAGATGTTTGAGTCAAAAATTAACATAAGATACAGAGGGGGTTCAACAAGGGCTGTGTTTTAAATCTTACAGCTTTCTCTGTTGCCGGTTAACCTTCCAAGAAATCATGATTTTGCCAAAGTTACAAGTATCAGCATTTATGCAGTTAAGTGATTAGCTGTTTTTGCAAACCAGATTACTCTTTGTGCTTCCAAGTCACGTCCAGACAAATGTACGAGGCAATAACCCTAGCTTTATAAGCTGAGACCAGAGTGCAATGTATATTAACAAGTGTTTTTATATATTATATAAATAAGATCTTGAGGATATCCCCAACTCCTGAGGTACTACTTTTTTATTCCAAATCATTTCTCTTGCAGTGCAATAGGAATTCTTACAGCCGTCACTGTTATTGATGCACCCAATGATTTGGAATGTTACTTTGGGTGACAAATTCTGTCGGTATTATTAATGGTAAAATTTATGGGGATTTTCATGAGATGATAGGTCACTTCCTCTTGATATTTATAAAGGTGATGCCAGACCCTCAGCTTGTGTGAACTGGCAGTATTTTTATTCACGTCAATGGTCCAACGCTAACTTAGACCTGATAAAGTAAAAGAATCCAAGTCAAAGTCAGCATCAAACATGTGAAAAGTGACAATTAATAAATGTAAGAATGACCAAGTCTCACCAAATGGTTCTCCAGAAAGGACAGAATTTGTGCATCCTGCCACCCCAGACTGAGACATGCCTTGTTGTGAATATCTAAATATAAAATGTACTTATGACCGTAGATCTTGACTTAAACTCTGCCTGTTTATATATGAAACGTTACATTTTAGTTTCCTATAATGCTGTATATGGTAGCTGTTTCCAGTATCAAACATAAACAATGTAATTCAAAGTATAGACTTAATTGTACAACTGTGACAATGTCAGAATCTCCCAAGAATCATATCTTACAACGGGTATGTAAGCACACATTATTTAAGTTCTTATTACTTGCAATAAACTCAGTGGTGTGTTCATTGATGCCTGAATCTTATTTATTATATTCCTGAAAAGTTCATTGAGATAATTGTTGACAATGGAATGAACTTAATTGCCTAATTCTGCACAGAAGGTGGCTAGGTTGCATTTCTTCTGATGTTAAAATAATTGAAGTAATAGCATCTGATAATAGCTCGGCTGTCTCTCCAGGAGAATTTTGGTGGTCTTACACTTGTTCCCTGTGGGCAAGTAAAACCAGACCCATAAATAACAGTAACGGCTGAGCCAATCGCCACTGAAATCTGAAGAAAAACTTCAGTTGGCATTGGATAAGAACCTCACTGAGAATGCTGTTTACCCACTTGGTAGAGACATGCAATGAGAAGGGCTGTAGGGAGGCTTTGTCAGATGGAACATGAGCTCTCCTAAGTCGTTCCAGGCATTTATGGAAGTGTCTGCCCGAGGAAAAAATCCTAAAGCAGAGTTTTATTTGCCTGGGATGATTCCAGAAACTGATTTCAAGGCACATGGTTTTCTGAAATCCTTCCTAAGCAGTGCCATGTCTTGGTTTAAAGTAATTTGAGACCCATTGACAGTAAAAAAATCTACTTCGGACAAAGAACCTGCAAAACAAAAATAAAATTATTCTGCATTCAGGAATGGATTATTGGCCAATAACTGATTTGTGTAAGTTCTCAGCATTCTTAACAATGGAAGAGGAAAGCAGGGGAAATGTTAATGCAGATGTGCTGCACACATGCTCTTCTGAAGCAGATGAAGGTGCATAAGGCAAATAAGTCTACAAAAAAAAAAATCTCCAGCAAGCCCAGTGGGTGGATGAACTCTTTAACCATCCATGAAGGCAAAAACAATAATGTGATGCATTTTGACTGCATTGGCCCCACTAATCAATATTTTGCTGCTTTTCCTGATGTACTTTCATGTGGTTCATTTTCAAATGTCCACTAAGTGTTGGTTTCCTTAGAGCTGTCCACACTTTGGCAGCCATCAGTTAGATCAGGAAATACCAAATATATTTACTTTAATAAACTCTTAAGTTTATGCCTTGCTGGATGAGAAAGCATATTGTGACTAGAAAGGACTGTCTGAACAAAGTCAGCTGTATTATATGCACCATAAAAATCAGTGGGGATCAAGCAAATGCACTTTAGCTCTACAATATCAGGCAGTTTTATACTCAACAAGTTCTTGCTGTGTCCAGGCTGACTTGCCTTTCATGCATCTTGAGAGGAAAAAAGTGCTGTGATTTCCTTTGAAATAAGAAAACAAATGTTTGTGTGGTTGTGAAAATGAGTCACATTGTGTTCTTTTTGCTTTAGAATGTAAATACATCTCATTTTCCCCCTTTTATACATTGTTAACAGATTTTTCCATATGAAATTCTCATGGTGACCAACAGAGGGCGAAATAAAATACTAAAAGATGTAGACAGAACCAGACTTGAGGTAAGAGAAGCGAGTTCCTAAATGCTATTTCCTGCTGAACTTGTTTGTTGTTGGACACTTGAAAGCTCGAACACTGAAGCGTGGGTTCTTGTTAGGCTGGGAAGATGTCTCAGCACTAAGCAGGGAAGGAGGAGTCAGATGGGGAGGAATCAGCCACAGCTCCATGAACAGTACTGGGCCAGTAGTCCCACATCTCTGTCTCCCTGCTCCTGGTCTGAACTTCTCACAACCCCTTTGTGTTTTCAATCAATTCATTATATACCTGTAAACTTGTAAAAAGCCCCAGACTGGTGAGGTGTTTTGTAGTCGTAGGATCCATAGTGGAATGGAGCAGTACTTAGTTTGATCTTGGATCATTTCTTAGCTAAGAGTCAGTGTCAGTCATCCTTGAGGAACAAAAGTCTAACTTTGTTTAACGTGTCCATGAGTTCTGTGACTTGGCTGATAGCCAAAAATATCAGGATTTAAATCTCTGCCAACAAAAATTGCTTACATCTTCATGGATTAGAAAGACTTAAGCAGCTCAGTAGAAGGCTGAGGATATTAAATTGTTTGCAGTTAGTTAATCTTCTATGGAGATGAATAGAAAAGACCATAAAAATTTAGGTAAATAACCATTTATGCACATTTTTAGACTAGTAGCTATGTGATCACTAATCAGAATTCAGTGTTGTATTACCTTAGTGCCACAGGGAGACACCTTCCCATCCAGTGCAGTCTAAAGCAGCTGGACAAGAAGTAACTTGTACACTAGACAACACCAAAAACTGTTTCATTGGCAATAGGGAAATATGCTGGAGAGTTAGTGTGGCCAGACATCTTCCTTCTCAGAACTTCAAATGTCGGCTGCTAACCTGCAGCCTTTTGGCAAAAAAGACTCTGAAAGCCAGAGTCTGAACTTCAGTGTGTGAGCAGAGGGGACTCACAAAGCCTGGGACAGGGGCGTGCAAGAGCTGGTTTTGATCTCTGGTCTATCAGTGCTTGTTAGGTGACTACAGATAAATCATTTTTCTGTCTCTTGCGTATTCAGTACCTGAAATAGTTCTCCCGGTTCCCTTGGTAAACTTCTCAGAATTAACAAACTGAAATATTTTATTCATCCAAATAGCCTCTGAGTTCAGGAGGATGTGTGTATTGCCAAAGCATTACTCTTTCTTGCAATGGCTTTTACACAGTGACATGAAATCCCTAAGGCACTCCTATCTCCTACTGTGTCTCTTTGGCTTTAACTGACCATTGCCTTTTCTCCTTTTTTCCCTCCCCCCTTATTTTTTTTTAAAGCGTCACTTAGCACCTGAAGTTTTCCAAGAAATATTTGGCATGACGATACAGGAGTTTGACAAGTTACCTCTCTGGAGACGCAACGACATGAAGAAAAAAGCAAAACTCTTTTAATCTCCCTTTAAACAAACCAACAAAAAGTGATGCGTAGGATATTGTGTCATACACTCCAAACTATTTGGAAGCAACTACTTATCCACCAAAAAGGGAAAACAGCATAGTGGCACCTCTGTACACAGCAATTGAACAAGGTGAACGTTTGCTCTCCTGGAACACAGGGAGAATATATCTGGGATCTGGGATCAGAAACAACAATGATGATAGTTTTCAGAGGTGTTGACCTGTTACATGATATTGTACAGGATAGGAAACTGCTCTGTTCTTCTCCCTCAATGATATTCCCTTTACTTCTCTCCACAACATGATGGACTTTATTGCTAGAGCCAGGAAGTGCCCTTAGGTTGCCTTGTAGACTAAAGTAGTTGTAATCACTCCAAGAACTGGAAAAGAATATATATATATATAAAATATATATATATATGTGTGTGTGTGTTCATGTGTGTGCACACATGTATTTATATCTATCCATCTATGTATGTGTGTGCGTGTGTGTATGTGTATCTATGTCTATATATATGGAGAGGAAGGTAGATAGATGCTCGGTAGCGAAGGAGAATCCCTTTTTATTGTATCCACACGTTCACATTAAGTCTTTCACACAACTCTTTCTTAATTGGCACTCTTTTGAAATGGGATCTGTGTGTGAATCAATCCACAAAGGTGGGTGCTCTGCTCACTTCCAGTACGTACCAGTTGAATTTCTGGAAAATGGGCTCCTTGTACTTGTATATATTTGCTAGGAGAAAGGAAGTGAAGTGCTGTGTCTGTTGTCAGTCTTCCCTCTTCCCCACTTTCTGCTTGAATTAATAAGGATGGAGCTTAACCAGTCATTTAAGATCACTTAAGTAATGGGAATGATGGAGAAGAGTCAGTTTTCTTGTAATTCAGTCCTGGCGATGGGTGGATGGGTGTCGGAGTGAGAGAGTAAGAAAATGCTTTTTTAAGTGTGCCCTGGTTCGCACCCAGAGATTTTGGGACAGACTCCCTGCTAGTAATTCCTAGTGCAGCTCATCAGGCTGTGGTGGAGTTGTAGGATTTTATGTCAGCAGGGAAGATGCTTCTCTGCAAACTAACACTCAAATTCATCCCTCTGTGGGAGGAATGTTTATGAATTAAAAGGTACCATCAAGGTGCCATGCTTTGCCAATAAAGGCTTTTTGATTAAATCGCAGTTGCTGTTGTCAATATGGCACAGTGCATGGGGCCAAGCACTCTTTTTAGTTAATGTAGTTTTTCACTTGTGCTTGGAAAAGAGGGCACAGAGATTTTTTTTTCCCTCTCTTGAAGCTTCAAAGCTCCAGCCTTGGTTATTTTTATTTCTCTTTGTGCCTGACTTGGTTTGTGAAGACAGTGTAATCATGCAAGACAGTTTCTGAGCTGCATTGATCTCCTTACTGCTTTCAGTCTTCTTCCAATATGCTGCAGCTTAAAAAACTGCCTGTATATACCTTAACTGCTTCTGGGCAAGTCCTATACAGAGGAGGACATGAGCACCAAAGTAATTGAATGAATGCATTGTGGCTGCAAGGTGAGCTTTTTCTCCTCCTTGGTGCTTAACTGCCAATGCATAACTGCACTAACGAGCCCATCTCCTGGTACGGGAGAGGGTCATTTTGGTTCTGTGTCTGTCAAAGAATATCAAGGTTTCATTTTTAATGCAGAAACTTTTGGCACTGGAGACATCAGAACCTTTGTATTTTCTGTTATACGAGATATTGGTGTTAAAACCTGGAAGTCGGGAAGGAGAAATGGTCCCATGTAGTTTTGAGATTCAGTATCACTGTGTTGAGTTCTTTATTATCACCAAATGGCATTTCACCATCAAATGTGCAGGACAGCCCAAATCCTGCTTCTTCTTTGCTGGTTTAGGAAGTCCTGTTGCAACAGATCACTGTGGTTTCTTTGATAAAATCTAAGAAGAAGATGCAGTGTATGGGAAATAGATAGAAGGGGTCAGCACCTGGTCCATGTCCCTACAGCTAAGGGAACAATGAGTCTATGGGACAAGTGGGAGAATGTGCTACCATGCAGGTCTGGTATCACATTCCCCACTGAGCAGAAGTCCTTAGTGAACGCTGTGACAAATGCAATTGTGAGTAAGCTCTCTGGAGAGTGCAGCAAGGATCATTTGACATGTGTTACTTAATTGTTCAGAATAACAATCTGAAAGGGGTGTTGAGAAACACTGAGAAGTAAAAGGGAATGGGTTTCACCCTGGCAGTTCAAGATACATTTCTGAGTGACTGCTGAAACCAAATCCATACAATGAAAGAACAGCCATGTTTTAAAGCCACGGGCTTTGGGAATGCTGGAATCTCAGAAATTCAGGGTTTGTTGCTTCCCAGGTGTGGCTTAACTTTTATGAATTAAAAATATGAAAATCCTCTGAATTTTGTCAGCCTGCATCCTATAGAAGGAACTGTGCTGCTGTCTCTCAAATATAGCAGGCATTATGGGTCTTTTAGCCCAAGCCACCTCAACAATAAACCTTTTTGATCTGATGACTTGCGCTCTCGAGGATGTCAGGTGCTAGTCTGTGTTTTTCTGCCCCCAGCTTGAGATTAATACTGAACTTCTCACAGCGTATGTGAATACACAACCCAGTCATTTCACAGATGACACTCAGCCAGGTTGTTTTCTCTCCTTTCCCTCCTCTCTCTCTCAAAAAAAAAGAAAAAAAAAAAGAAAAAAAAAGTTTTGAAAAGAAAGAGAACCCAGCGTCTTGTGAAGAATGACAGGGTAATTTGTATCTGCCTCATCAACTGAGAACTTACAGCTGCAATTGCAGAATTGCAGCTTGACAACGAATGACAAGAAGCCAGCTTAGACGCCGCAAAAGCAAGTAATCTCTAACTATGCTTTTGGGCCGCTGCTGGTTCTTCACGTCTCGCAGGTGTGGAGCTTAGTCAGTCCACAGCCCTTTGCACTAGACTTAATACTGCTTTATTTCCAATTGAGAACATGAAGGGTTTTCTGAGCTTTAATTTCATACCTGTAGTTAATTCCCCTTAACTATCCCAACCATCTCCATGTAGACACACCCCAAGAGATTGCATCTCCATAAAAACCACACTGTAGCCAGACACAAGGCGAGTGGGTAGGTGTTTTCTGCAGTAGGCTGCTAGTGATTGCCACTGCAACCTTTTCTGTTCTTTCATCTGGTCTTCTCACCTAACAAAAACAGAAACATAGCCCCAGGGAGAATTTTCTTTGTAAGCTATGAGTCACTTCCTAGTATCAACTGAGTAGTGTTTTCTTGGGTCCTGCTTTGTAATCCCTTTTCAATATTCCCTTGAGTCATGTCAGGGGCTGACTAGACGACCCTTAAACATCTCTTCCAACCCAAACTATTCTATGATTTTATGTATATGCCTTAAATACATGCTTAAGTTCTTCTATCTCCAGCAAAGTGTTTGAACTTCTGATGAAATACCATCAAACTCAGTGCTCTCAAAGAAACTGTCATTGCCAAGAGGACTGAAAACTGAATGCTTTTGTCTTGGTTTTTTCCCCATTACTGCTTTAGAAATTATGTAAGAGCAAAGACCTGTCAAAACATTTATTTGGGCTGGCATCATAAAATAACCAGACGTGTGAATCAGGTTATGTACACATGCAGATTCTCTATCACAGGTGCCTGTGTAGCACACACGCTCCCCATTTGGAATTGAGTTACTATGTGAGTAGTTAACATGGAATTTCCAAATAGTGCGTAGTCTTGAAAAGACAGTGGTCATTAAGTTGTGAAGGTTGTCCTTTGCATATGTGCTTTTATCTGTGAGGCTTGTGGATACCTGGTTCTGTGATACAGCAAAAGGCAGTGTGCAAAAGGCAGGGCCAGTTTCCCACATCGTGGAATGGCCAGGGTGGCCCACAGGTAGTATTATTTAGAAGGCTTCCTCAGACATGTGAACACTTGCAGCACCCATCCCTGGCAGTGCTTGGATGGAAGGGTAATTCCCTGTGCAGTAGTCTTCACATTAACAGGGAATCCAGAGGTCTCACTTACTGGGTTCTGTGCCCTTTCCAGATACTGGTCTGATAATTTCCGTATGAACAAGCAGAGAACTGTTCTGTGCTATAGTAGGAACAGCTGGCCATGCCCTCTATGTCTGTGCCTTAACTCAGTGTAAGCTCCAGCCTACTGTGCGTCAGAAGTTGAAATGAATATGTTGTTCATCATCTCTGAAGATAGAATTAAGAAGTTGAAGAGCAGATTTGGAAATCTGCTTAGTAGATTTGGAAAACTGTCCATTATTTCTCAATGAAACAATGTGATCCACTGTGGCTTCGGATTAGGAAACTGAATGTAGCATCTCAGCAATGCCAGTGTCCGATCCCTAACCTGAACTTTCTGTACAACTTGAAGGGTAAGTCCTTGTGAAGTTTGCTCATAGAATTTCACATTTTTTTTTAAATTGTTTGCTGTCATTTCATGCTGGTGTCATTTATGACAGGTTTTAGTGGCACAGAATCATAGAATGGTTTGGGTTGGAAGGGACCTTAAAGTGATCCAGTTCCAAGCCCCTTGCCATATGCAGGGACACCTCCCATTGGATCAGGTTGATCAAAGCTCCATCCAACCTGGATTTGAACACCAGGGATGGAGCATCAATGACTTCTCTGGGCAACCTGTGCCAGTGCTCACCATCCACACAGGAAGACACTTCCTTGTATCTAATCTTAATCTACCTTTTGTGGGTTTGAAGCCATTAGCCCTGTCCTATCACTACATGCCCTTGTAAAAAGTCCCTTTCTTGTAGGCCCCCTTCAAGTACTGGAAGGCTGCTCTAAGGTCTCCCAAGAGTCACGTTGAGCAAAATCCAGGTAGATGATGCCAGTCATTCTTCCTTTAACCACTGATGATGTAGCCGCATTGTAGAAAGCCACCAAATTTGTCAGGCAAGATTTGCCCTTAGTGAAGGCATGTTGGCTGTCACCAATCACTTCCTTATTTCTCATGTGCCTTAGCAGAGTATCCAGGAGGATCTGCTCCATGATCTTTCCAGGCACAGAAGGTGAAACTGACTGGACTGTAGTTCCCTAGGTTTTTTCCCTTTTCAAAAGTGGGAGTTATGTTTTCCCTTTTCCAGTCAGTGGGAATTTCGCCAAACTGCCACGACTTCTCCAATATGATGGATAGTGGCTTAGCAACTTGGAAACTCAGCATCTCAGAAACATACTTGTTTTCAGTTTGATTAGTAGCCTTTCGTTAAATATGGTTTGTGATGCATTGTGGACATAACTGCAGTGTGCTGTGAAAGGTTAAACTAGGAAAACAGTAAGTTTCTTAATAGCTATTTGTCAGTTCTGTGGCTAAAGTAGTGTTTTACTTCTGTCAAGACAGATGTCATCTCTCCTTATCAAGTCCTGCAGTCCTAAGCTGCGGGCCTAGCACTGAAGTGCTTGCTACTCTTTCCGTGTTGTGATTTGGAAATCCTTTCTCAGTCATACAGTACAGATGTCCTGCTAATCAGGGGAGGTCATTAAGAGTCTCATCTGTAAATATGTGTTTTGTTGAAATTAGGCGCATTTGAAGTGAAATCCCCTTTTGCGAGTCATGCTTCTCCTGGTCAGGTAATATTGATGAGTGAGAAGGGTTAATTTCTGAGAAGGAGAAGGACTGATCTTGATTTCTCCAGGGTTTGCAGGGGCAGTGGTTAGCAGACTTAGAAGAAAACACAGGCATGAGCCTGTGTACTTATTTCAAACTGTGGGGAAGTCAAGTTTAGAGCCCATAGATTATGAACACCTACACTGAAATTAATGATATGAAGCTGTTATAAGTTACAGAAAAGTTAACACCCAAAACAGTAAAAATATGTACATCCTCTAAACTCATTTTGGAATGACTTACCTTGGCTCATCCTGACTTAGGAGGAGATCTTGACATATTTGGGCCATAGTTTCATAGAAGAGAATGAAAAGAAACCGACCTTTCTCCCACTCCATGATTCATTACTTTCCCTCAACAAGTGTTTGTGGAGGAGGACGCCCACATCCTGAAACTTACCTGTGGCACTAAAAAGTACCAGTCAGTGATAATGATGCAATGAAATGTGTGCAGGAAACAAGAAAATCAACTAATCCATGCTGAAATGCCAGTCGTCTTTCTATATCAGAGAGACACTTAGGACTTGACTTCACAGCCCTCTTCCCTGGTCACTTAGCCTCAGGTCAGTGGTCTAGTTCATGCTCTGTCAAACTTTTTGGCCCTGTCAGCACCCCTGCTAGAGTTCAGCACAGTCGTCAGGGTATGTTTTTACCCCATGGCTATATAATGAGAAACTAAAGAGAGCAACTGAGCACTGTGAAAGTACAATCCACCTTTTTCTTTTCATGTAGAAACATCATTATTGCTGCGGGTTGCAGGACTGCTCTGGCTGATGAGTTTTGCCTTCTGATTCCTCCCACACACCTTTTTATGTGCTTAATGAAATAAGAAGCAAAAAAAAAAATTCTATCACAATGCAAAGCTGCAGACTTTTTAGTCAGACAGCTCTGCTGGCAGGAGCTACATGATGCCCACATTTGGCAGGGGAGAGAATAAGAATTATTAATTTTAATGTAAGACTCAGTGCAGGAAGTGGGGATGTAATTGGCCATTAATGTTGTTTGCCTGTATGCAAAATAAATTAATCGTTGCCCAAAGGGTTTCTAGCAGGGAAATAGATTTCTGCTAATGATTTGCTAAAAAAATACTTGTCCATGTGAAGGAGTGATACTTCCACATGCATTGTGGTTCTTTTGAGGTAAAAAGAGATGACCGAAGGCAAACAGTAACTGGTTTTGTAAGGGTCACCACAGTTAATACAAATGTTGCTCCCAGGACCTGCAAAACTGAGGCCCACAGGTTCTTGCTCGTAGGCATTAGGAAACAAAGCATTTCAAGCAGCAGAAGCAGCTATGGGAATTCCAGCGGTGCCTTACCAGGCTGAGTCTCTAGCTCCCTTAGGCGCCTTGACAGGTCCCACTGGACACTTGCCTGGGCTTTTGTCACAGAACACCTTTCAGAAAGCACTTCCTCTCCCCCAGATGCAAACCCACTGAAATCAGTGGAGCTTCTCACTAACATCCGCATGCTTTGGAGCAGGCTCTTTCTCAGCTGGCTAGACCAGGAAAGTCTCTCCCTGCTGTGTATGCTCACAGCAGCAAGCTCTCTATGTTGTTATGGGATCAGACCTGTCCAAGCAGTGTGGCTTGGTTGTCGCTGACAACTCTTCCTGTAAGGGGGCCTTACAGCTGGGGGCTTTTTTTAAGCTTTGGAAACTGAAACTAATTTTTCAAAGGTCTATTTTCCTTTAAATCAATAGATTTTAGCAATAGGGATTTTTATTGTTTTGTTTTTCTTTCGTCCTCCCCCCATACAAACCAGCGTTTTGGGGAGGTGTCCCTGTGTTATCCATTCATCTGTGAGACAGCTCTCTTTCTGAGTCTCTGTAATAGTGAATTGATGTCTTGTCTGTACAGTAAGTCTGCTTGTATGCATAATGAAAAGTTGAGCTGGGTTGCTGTTCTGTACAATTAGTGTTTCCACTGTCATACCGCAAACAGCACATATTGCACTCCTGTGCCACTGTAACCTGCATCACTGTTGTACTCAAGTCAATGAATAAAGTTTGGAGCTTTATTCTTAATTGCTGGATTCATGTTGCCTCATTTATTTTTTGTTTTTCATCTTGCAGAGTTGCATCAAAGCCCTCTTACAAAACAGCATGTGCTCTCACAAAGCAGAGAAGCTAAGATAAGACAAACCAGAGCGAGGCAGGTGAACAGTTACACAGCTTCAGTGAAATTACCACAAGAGGTTTAAAAATGGACACAATGCTTCCCGTAACTAAGTCACCAGAAACAGATACTCATGCAAACCACACAGGAGTGTTAGTATTTTGGGGTCAGTTTGTGGTTTAAAAGGACTTGAGAAATCATCAAGGTCAACTCAGTCACGCTGTCACGTAGGTTTCACAGTCTAAATTGTTTTCTTTCTCCTTGCAAGTTCAGCTATGATTTTAGTCCTCACCTTGAAAAGATATTTAGGTGTCTTAGTGTTTAAAGTGAGGTGCTTGCTTAATTACCTGGAGTTTTACCTGCCAAGCCTTGATCTGTATGTAGAAAGTAGGGGATTATGCCATTGAGGAAGATAGGACTATAAAACACCTATGAACGTGCTGAATGCCCAGGTCTCCAGCAGACCATAATCTGAAACGAATTTAACACGCTGCACCTCAGAGGAACCTGTAGTGGTTCCTGTCCGTGCCTCAGAAGAAAGACATATCAAGGGACCTCACTCATTATTATATGTATCTATTCCCTTGAAAAGGTGACATACACAGCTCTCTAGATGACCAGCTGAACATCTTCACTGAGTTAATTTGGGTCTCCTGCAGTCATTGGTACCTGGAGCAACCAGAACTGGAGCCTCATTAGGATTGGCCTCTGGGCTTGTGTGTTAAAGGGGGGATAGAGGGTGGGGGCATTACCATTTGAAGTGAAGCCACTGGAGTTCAATCCTATAAGAACCTCAGAGCGGATAGGAAAGAATCCTGCTTGAGGCTGTTGATCATCTGACTGCAGCCCACTGTTCAGGGGCAGGAGTGATGCAGCACACGTTCTGCACAGCATCCTTCAGCTTACAGAAAGCCCCTGCAGCATCAAGATCTGTGTTGTGCCCTGCAAGTAACATGCTCCCCACCTTCTCTTCTGCTCCTCAGTCCTCGGAGATTCATCCCTGCCCTTGCCCTACCCTGATACCGTACACAGGTTCCCTCTCACAATGAAGGCAGATGTTCCCCTGGGGTTCTACTTCAAGGCACTATCTTGGGTATGTCTAAGGACTGGGCCTGGGGTGAGGTGAGGGCTCAGGCTTCTTCTTGGAGAACAAGAGATGGGGAATTCAATAAGCACCATGAAGCTAACCTTTAGCAAAGTTCTTATCTGTTCCATTAGTTTCCAGGACATCCCTAGATTTTTGTTGTGTACTATTTGTGCTGGAACTTGAACGAGAGCCACTCTTAATGTGGACAAATCCAGCACAGTGACCTGGTGACAGTTAGATGTTTCCTTTCTTTGGATGGATTACTCCAGAGGTTGCTTTTTTGCTGTAGGTGGGACAAAATCAAAATGAGATTCATTTACTACAGCTGCTGGAAACCAGACTCGGTGAAGGGCAGAAACACCACTTCAGCAGAGTATTTATACAGAGGGGTTTTGCTGTCTGTATTCCTGCAGTGCCTAGCTGGAAGAGCCCTAATCCTGAGCTGGACAATTTGTACATACAGGGTGGAGATGACCCTTGCTTTGAACATTGAATGGGCTAGTTTTCAACAAGCACATAGGCCCGTGGAATTCAGCGCATCAGCACTGTCAGACCAGGTACGAATGAGGACATAATCACCCATTTTCTATTCCTTCCTTTTTAGAACCAGCACTGAGAAACTTAAGGTGTTTTAGGAAACTGTACCTTCTAGTGAGCAAACCTCAGCTGATTGGAAGCACGTGGTGCTGTGCAGGTGAGCCAGAGCCAGAGAAGAGTTAGGAAGGCAAAAGGCAGTTTTTAAATGAAAGAGAAACACAGAGTCTAAGAAAGACCTTTCTTCAAAAAAAGTTTTGCACTGCTTATTTTGCCTTTCCCTGAACAACCAGACATCAGGGAGAAGTTTCCTAGCTGCTCTGTATAGCAGGACCCCATTACGTGCTTCCAGCCTGCAGCCCCCAAACTCTTCCATCTTAGGTGCTCCCCAGGCATCTATCTCCTGATAGCTTCTATGGGCATCTTCATGTGGTTAGAGAGTAAGGAAGTCACACGCATGGAGTATCTGCTTCAAAACCCAGAAGCATAGGTCTATGATTTGGCCTTAGAAATTTTCTTGAATGTTTCCCAACCACAGAGAAGAAAAAAAACCCCAAAGTTTCCTTTTTGAATCAGTCTTACTCAGTCATGAAAATCTACTGGGTGTTTTTCAGCTCGTTCCCCGTATTGAGAGTCACCATGTAGTGACATGTCCTGCCAACACTTGACAGGACAAGGAGTGATGGTTTTAAGCTAAGGGAGGGGAGATTTAGACTGGGTATAAGGAAGACATTTTTCACAATGAGAGTGGTGAAACACCAGCACAGATTGCCCAAGAAGGCAGTGGAGGCCCTGTCACTGGAAATGTTCAGGGTCAGGTTGGATGGGGCTCTGAACAACCTAATTGAGTTAAAGATGTCCCTGCTTTAGAAAAGGGGTTGGACTGGATGACCTGTGAAAGTCTAATCCAGTCTGAAGCCTTCGGTGATTCTGTAATTCTATGATTCTATGAACCCCATTTTAAGAGGTCCTAAGCAGCAATCCCCAGCTGGGGATCTTTGACCCAGCTGTTTCTCCATTACAGCCTTCCCCATTCTAGAGCAGTTGGGAATTTCATCACCATGAATGATGTCCTATGAGTAGAACAATCTCACAAGGATCCATTGCAGTCATCAGCTCTGCAGTGTGACAGTACCAGCCAGCCTAAGTGCATTTTTAATTTCCCTCCAGCTAAATACATAAGCTCAGTGAAATCTAAGTCCAGGATTTCTTTTTTTTTTTTTTTTTAATTGTTAGACCATTTTCCCCTGCTCCCCTCCTCCCTGCAAATAATGTGAGGTTTATGACCCCTGAGTAATGACTGTGGAATGCACTGCATCCTACAGCCATGGTGAGGCATCTGGCAATGGGAATCTTCACAGCATGTCAAAAATACACAGATAATACCACTGTAAATAGCCCAGATCAAAACAAGTCAAATGTCAATGCTAATTTGTTGTCAAGTATAGAGGCCGAGACCGCTTCCTCCTACACAAGAGAAACCCAGTTCCCAAGTGCGAGTTGTTCTACTGTCCAAAGAAACTTGTTCCCCACCAAAAATCTCCCCAGACTCTGAATGAACAAGAGTGAGTCTTTCCCTGCCTCGTTGTTTTATTTTCCTGTAGCTTTTGTGCCTGTCTGAGACTGGGAAATGAAACTGCAGTTCTGCCTGCCATTTTTCTATTGTAAATAAGGGCTCCTGGGAGAGATATTTGCTGTTTTCTATGGCTCAGTCAGAGGGCTCAAGAGAAGAAAGTTGTTCCAGGAGTTCCCATTACAAAGCATTTTTTCACATAGGCTCACTTGTATTTTTTTAAGGATTGGGAGATTAAAGTGCCGGCAGCACTGGAACAGGAAGTTTGCTGTATGTCCAAAGGTCAGGTGGGTCTCAGACAGCCACTGCTTCCAGCTCTCTTTTATATACACACTGGAGATTAAAATGTACATCCCAGACTGGATGGAGTGATGGGGGCCCAAGGGTTCAGGGAAGAAACGGGGGGGGGGGGGGGGGGGGNGGGGGGGGGCAGGAAAACAGCACAGAATTCTCTCCTCAGGCTGTGATTTCATAAGACAAAGCACTGGGCGGCTGTTCAGCAAGCTTAAGGTATTCCCACGCCCCCGCAGCTTTTTCCTGCCATCAGATATGTCAGCATGACTGCTTGTGGGGTCGCTCTCAGTGACATTTGGGAACTGATCCTGCTTTAAAAACCATTTTTTTAACTTTTTATTTCATTGCATAGAGTTGGATTTTTTTTCCTTTTTTTACATTGAGTCAGTTCCCTGCTGTGACTTGAGCACTGGCCTCACAAAGCAGTTGTGCTGGTTGAAAAATGAAGTGGGCACAAGTTGACAACAAGGCACAAGGGTCTGAAGAAAGTGTTACCCCAGAACTTGTTAAACTGCTGGGGATATTGCACACTTTGTGTCATGAATCACAGAATAACAGANAGAGTGCTTGTAGGGTTGCTCTCATTTTCATTTGAAAACTGATCTTGTTTTAAATACCATTTTTTTACCTTTTTATTTCATTGCATAGAGTTGGATTTTTTTTTTTGTTTTTTTACATTGAGTCAGTTCCCTGCTGTGACTTGAGCACTGGCCTCACAAAGCAGTTGTGCTGGTTGAAAAATGAAGTGGGCACAAGTTGACAACAAGGCACAAGGGTCTGAAGAAAGTGTTACCCCAGAACTTGTTAAACTGCTGGGGATATTGCACACTTTGTGTCATGAATCACAGAATAACAGAATGGTTTGGGTCAGAAGGGACCTTAAGTATCACCCAGTTCCGGCCCCCTGCCATGGGCAGAGACACCTCCCACAGGATCAGGATGATCTAAGCCCCATCCAGCCTGACCTTGAACACCTTTAGGGATGGGGGAGCCATGACTTGTCTGGGCAACCTGGGCCAGTGCCTCCCCACCCTAGCAGTAAAACATTTCATCCTAATATCTAATCTAAATCACAGGCTCAAGTCCATGGCAGAGAGGGCAGGTGGTGGCCCTCCCTTAATTCCTTCAGTCCCAGCAGCACCATCACACCATATATTACTAAATAGCCAATTAAGAAGGGAGGAATTGTCTCCAAGACCTTTGATGCTCACACTACTGGAGTTAGAAGGTTTTCTAAAGCCAGAAGTGTTACAGCTGTCACCCCAAAATGAAAGAGGGAAGCAAGGAGGTGGACTAAAGCCCATATTCAGCTTGCATCCTGTGAAGGAGACGGTTGGTCTCCTGGGTAAGCAAGCTAGGTGCAGACTGGCCCTGCTTGGAAGGCTTGTTATTCTGTGTCCCAACTGTTCCAGTCACTCCAGGATCATGCTCCAGTGCAATGGGATGAAATACCAATGTCTTTTTTTCCCCTTTTGTTGTTCCTCATTGTCTAGTGGGTGGACAGCAAGTCAGAAGACATAAGTTCGATTATTTCAGCTTTCTGAACTTAGGCAAGTCACTGAAATGGTCTCCACTTCAGGTTTCCCTCATGCCCTTTCTGGTCTGTTTTTGCCAGAGACAGGCAAGATGTGTCCCGCGGATCAATCCTGTCTGCAGGTTAAGCTCCACTAAGGCTTTTGATTGAACAATGCATCAACACATATGGCCTGAAGCTTTTGCCTCCTTCTGCAGCTTGCCTTGATAGGCTCTGGTTAAGAAGAGACATAGCAGGCAGAGTCTGTTGGTCAGAGGGCTAAGGCTCATGTTGGATAGGCAACTGGAAAGAGCTCTGAGGATTTTACATTGTCCTTGTGCTACTGTCTCTGCAAGTGGCTTTGCTAAGCTAGAGAGTCTCCATCACCTGTCAGGCTTGGGGAGTGACACACTGAAGGCTGTTGTGGTGGAGGGAGAACAAGTTGAGCACTTAAAGCCTTATGTTCTGTGCCAGGCAGGGGTCAGGGCAGGAGATGGAATAGAGCCTATGCTAGGCATGCTTGCCTTCATGGGTATTATAATGTCTTTGCTAAAACTGTGGCAATATGGTTTGGATGTAAGGCTGGAGAAGATGATCTCTACTGAGTAGGGCCCTTCTTAGTGAAATTCCCAGTCTTCGTAGTTGGCAAGAGTAAAGGGCTGGATTTAAATTAATAGTGTGCCCCTGGGCAGCCCAGTGAAGACACATCAAAAGGCAAGGCAGGCATGGCAGGAGCAAACTAACTTGGAGGCTGATTCTACTGCTGGAGATCTGGACACTTGGGAGTAGATCCATTATCTATTTCCCACTACTTGGGCTATCTCAGTCCCCATAGCAGGAGGTACTGGAGAGAATAGTTGATACCAGAACCAACTCTCTCTTCAGGACTAGCACAGTAAGGCTGCCAGAGGGAAATAGTATTTCCCTCTTAGCTGACTCTTCAGGAATTAGGCTAGATAAATGCACAGAAAACAGAGTACAGCTGAGTCCATTCAAGGAATTCATTGACAAATGGTTTGAGGTCTTTATGTGAACCTAAGTGTTTGCTGTGAAACAGGAGACGAGCTAATAATTGAATCAGGTTTTACAATGAATGAACTGCTGCTGAGAAATGCCTACTTTACAGTCTTGATACTATGCTGGATGTTAAATGACTGCCAGGAACAAACGCTGTGGTATCTCAGTTAGCTCTTACCCTAATTATCGTTTACAGAGGAGTCCCAGCTAGATGAATGAGGACTGCAATATAAAGGACTTAAGTAAGATTTATTGATGCAACTACATGAATAATTCCCCTTGCAATGATGCAATTAAGAGCGCAGAGGAGGAGGAAAGCCAGTATTTGATGTTTTGAATCATCTAAAAGCATGTGATTTATTTTCATGTTTTAGTTTTTGCTATTCCCTCTTCCAAAAATAGAAAAGGTTCAACCCTCTTATTGGCCTGGTTAGTGAAACAATAGTAGGTAATTAAAAATAAACTTGTGCCAGGGCCAGTAAATATTGAATCAACTACCTGGTCTGCCATGGTGCTCTGGCAGCCTGGAGCACACCACTTCAATGGTCCAATGTTGCTCTGAACTCTTGGCACTCAAAGTTTGGATTTTCCCACAGTGACCACACAACTTAGCCACCTGGATCTTCGAAGGAACTTGTAAACCATTCACTGAAGACAGGAGTCAAGAATGAGCCTTCGGGAAACCATCTCGCCAGAAGCAATCTTGCCCAAGTAAAGCCTAATGCTGCCTGAAGGATCTCTTTCTGTTGCTGCTGTCCTGATTCAGGTCTTGCCCCTGGAATCACCTCCATTGAGGGGGTACATTCCTGTGACTTGCTTTTCTCCATGAAGCCTACACCTCTTATCTTGTCTTTCTTTCCTCAATCAGATTATTGCATATGGACAAACATGTCCATTACCCTGCTTTATCTTTGCCTGGCAGACTCCTAGCAATTTTATTTGCTCTCACAGGTTTGGCTCTGCCCCACTGCAGTTCCATCAAAGCAGAATTAACCCCTCTCCCAGTCCCAAGATTCAACTTAGCCTTCTCCTTATGAGGACACCTAGGTGAGTCCAGTCAAAATTAACTAAACTGAATTTACCAATCAACCCCCCTCTGGGTATTTTCAGTCTGAATTAAGATGTCTGTAGTCAGATTAGCTCACTGTGGAATGGAGCAAACTTTAAGAAATGAAAAGCATTTAAAATCTGAAGGTTTGGTAACATCTTCTGCAAGTCTCATGAGAGATACTAAAGCCACTACTGCTTCTCAGCTCACCACCACTCCTCTGCCACAAGTCGCTATCATAAGCCACAGCTCTGAAGCAACTGAAAGTATGAGCACTTCGTGCAAACACGGTGTTGTTCAAGCAGCCTTCCTTGGTGGCTGAACTGCAGTAGCTTTGTGGTAAGAACTAGGTGCTACAACAACAGTAGTATTTGCTGAGTGGTCAGGGTGAAGCAAGGAGGGGTCAGAACCTGCACTGTGCAAGGTTCCTGGACAAGGTGTCCTGATATGATTTCAGTACTGACAATTACCCATGAGCAGAAACCTCTTCCTGTAGCAGGAACCCATATGTACGCTTACTGTGAGGAGGACAGGAGCGGTGTGGTCCAAGATGGACCTTATGCACTTGTATACTCACGTCCCAGCACACGTTGTCTGTCGTGGCTGCACCTCCGTCCTCCCTGGGGATGGGCAGTTGACAGCTTGGATGTGCAGGGGCCTCAGGCATTGCAGGACACTCTTTGCTCCTGCCACTTGCGCTTGAGATGATGCACACTGTTGCCTAACTTAGCCAGAGACAACCCTTAGCCAGTGTATGGGCGAGGTCAGTGACAACCCTAGTGGCCTATGCCCCTGGATGACCCTTCCAGTTGCTCCTCCCCCCACAAAAAAATATTTCTGGGCACCTGGCTTGTAGTGTGAAACAGCCTTTGTGTGACATTTTGTCAGCTACAAATAATTGAAAAAAGCCTGCATAAAGTCCCGATTGTGCCACAGAACAGGCTCTTCAGTCATCCATCTTCCTATTAAACTTGTGAATTTCAGCTACTCAGCCCTGTTGGAGTTATTTTCCCCTTCCCCTCCTTCTTCTTTTAAGCTTCTATTTATATTCTCTCAGTTGTCTCTGCCAGAAGATCTCATGTGGATACATTAGGCCTTTTCAAAAGGAAAGTTGGATTACAGCGATTTTTCTCCCCGTAGGACACAACAGCTTCATCATTCATAACAGAGCAATACACTATAACTTCATTATAGATGGCATGAAGCTGGCCTATTTAAACAGAATACTTAATGATAGTTGGGCAGGCAGAAGAAATTCAGCCTCACTGGTCTATGTGGGAAAAGGGAAACTGTGTTTTTTGGTATTTACTGAGGCAGATTTCTTGACTCTAAATTACATCTTTTTCTACAGGGAAAATAATGTGGAAAACTGGACTGATATGGGCGAGGTCTGTTACCTGGTTACTTCCTAGTCACTTCCACTTTGACAGGTAGTTTTACATAAGCTAACATCTAATATTAATAGCAGACATGGGAGCAGGGGAGAAAACTTGGGCTCCTCTGTAGAGCTCAGCCTCCACTGAAACAAATTGCAGTTTATTAGTGTTGTCCTGCACGCACCACAGGTTCTCATTCTTTTCCCTTTCCCACTTCAGCAGTGCTGACCTCAGAAGTGTGCTCTGCTTATTGACTTTGGCCAAGCAGAAGTGGTTTAGGCCTCAAGAAAAATCTGCGGGCTGAAAAAAAACCCTCCTTTTTTTGGGAAAATGCCAGAACAAATAGCCTTCTGTGAGCTCAGAGTTGACATCAGACCACAGTTCGTGGTGCTGATGGGGAAAGCTAAAAAAAAATCCCAGTGAAAATGTAGGAAGATGTAAAAATTAATGTTTTCCCATGTTTTGATAAAACTAGTTTTTCCTCTTGCCTGGGTAAGTTTTAGCGGCGCTGAAAGGTGCCAAGAGTTCAGTCTGTTAAGGCGAGCCCTATATTGACAGCTTGATACTCCACACCATCTTGGGAAAGATTTTGATTGATATCGATTTACTGCTAAAATCTCTAAGTGTGGATGTAGTTTCTTATATTTGTTCAGCCAAAAGCCATGATTTCCTATCCAATCCCCACAAAAACCAGGACCATGGCTAGTTATAGATCAAGAACTTTCAGGAAGATGATAGTCATATCCTGAGGTGCCTGTGAGTGTTATATACTGAAACACTGCTTTGATACCCAATGAGATCTGAGCATCCCCATGTGGAGTTTGGAGGGAGGGGAACAGAGGTTGCTTTTAACTTCTTTAACTGGTATTGAACACTGTCAAAGGAAAGTTGAGGGGCTTCTCTAGAGTGGGGAGTGGGCCTAAAGTGGAAAAGAAGTATAAGGAAGAAATGTCTTCAGCAGGAATAAATGTCCTGGCTGTTGAGCTCACTGTCTAGTCAGCATGTCTCATACTTTGGCCAGAAGAAGGTTCTCGATCTGTCGGGGAAAAGAAAACTAAATACAGGAGCTCCCTGAATTTGGTCTAGAAGCAATTTGGACTCAATAACTGAAAAGGAAATGTCAAAAGAATGGGAAGCCAAGAGAAGCTCATCAAAAAGACATCTGGTCCTTAATGGGAAATCCCCCCCTCCCTCCAGCCACCCTCTTCCCAGCCATGCTCTTTTGAAACAGTTAATGTCTGAAAGAATCCAAAACATTGCTGGAATGCATCAGCAGCGAAGCTTTTATAAAGCTGAACGGCTAAACAGCTCTGGTTTTATTTGTGTTAGGGCTGATTGTCTTGTCTTTCATCAGGGAAAGTCAGACATGGCTGGACAAAACTCAGTGGAGCAACACCAGTGCAAGGCCAGTTTCAGCTGGGAGAGAATTTGGTTGTCTCTTGTATGGCCACAATCACAAAGCAATTCACAGGGAAGCAAGGAGACATCAAAATGGACACCCACACTCAGGATGCCTGCAAGCCTTGTAAGGTGAAAGATTTGTGTCCTGTTCTCCAACTGAGTACTTGCTCCTCTTCCACCAAGCAGCTTTGATTGCAACAGCTATGCAATCACAGGCAGTGGCCCATCTGCCTCTCTGTTTCTTCTGGCCCTTTCTTCACTGACTGAGCCCTGTCAGGCTCCACGTGCCTTCCTGGAACCAAGGAACAAGTGTGGTCTGCTGTAAAGCATCCATAAAGGTTATTTCTGAGAAAAGATGTTTCATTGCTGCTCATGCTCCTGAGTTGGTAGCCTACGATCCTTAACACATTTCTGTAGTAACCCACAGGGCAATGTCATTTATCACAGCTCCTCTCACAAAATTGTTCCTGACGTGGCTCAGGATTTCAGCACAAGATGTAGAGTCTTTGATCACATGAATCAGGTCAGTTAGCAGATTACACTTATTTAGACCTCCCTGGTGACTAAATGGAAGCTTCATTTCCATTTCCCAATGCCAACTGTCCCCTTCACCCCTCAAGTCAGAAATTCCACAAGACAGGCAGGATTCAGCAGATCAGGAATAAAAGATATTGGCATGAGCTCCATAAACATCCTGAACTCTTGAAAGTGTCTGCTCATTGCTCCTCAGTAGATGGAAGATCAGGGAAGACTTTCACAAAGACAGCTGAGTGTGTGACTGATGAGTCTCAGCTGTATGGTCCCACCTGTTCCTGAGGACCTGTTAAATGCTCTCCAATCCTCTAGCTGCAGGTGCTTCCCATTTACCTGGTACTGCCTCAGTCTTCCCTGAATCTGCTGCAACCCAGCTTGGCTTCCTCAGCTGGGAGAAGAATCTGCTATTTTAGTTTTAATTTAACTTCTGATTGAGCTTGGTCTTGCTGAGTGGACTGCTGAACTAGATTTTCACAGCCTTGATAAGCGCATGGGGAAAAGAAAAGCCCTGTGAAACACAGATACCCTTCACGTGTGGAGGAAATTTCTACTTTTTGTTCTGCCACATGGAGTATTTTTCCTGAAGAAGAGCAGATGTTGGGATGGACAGTGTCTGGGAGAAAACAGGCTGAGGAGCAGCTCTGCATAGTCCAAGTCAGGTGTGATTCTTCTTGAATCAAGAAGTATTTGTTGAGCATAACTTCCCTGAAGCTGGTGGAGGGCACCTCTCATGGTAGGATTCCCTCCAGCTGTCACAAGGGAGAGGTCAGTAACTTTCACCAGACTTTGACTCCTGTTTAAACTGGGGAAAGAGCAAGTTAAACTCAGCCAAGGAGAAGAAAGTCACAACGAAGATCTACACAAATATTAGTCATTAAAGACTTTGCTGGTGCCAAAAGGTAAGTGTAACAGCAATAATATTAGTGAGGCAATGTTCACTTGCTTGGGGTCAATATTGGGGAAAAAAAAATAGCATTATCTGTGGATAAAAGAGAGGATCGGGATCATCCTTCTGCACAAGTTATTTAGCAAATCATAAGAGTTCATAGAGTTTATTTAGGCTTCTAAATTTATACTTGATTCCTTCACTGTTTCACAGGAAGCACAAGTACTAAAATGACAGGATGTAAGGGTAGAGAAGCAGAGTCACATCAGCTGGAAGCCAGGGCATGGTTCTTGAGACCTTTAGCCAAAGGTGATAGTCTCACTAGCAGTCAGGCTGTCTATTAATGCAGTATGAATATGCAGGGCAGAAACATTAAAATACGCTCTATAGTATGATCCTCTGCTCTGAAGAACAGGATGTCAGCCACTTAAAAAAATCTCCAACAGCTTGGCCCTCAAGGCTTGTCACACCTGAGTCAGGGCTAGTCATCACTACTATTAAGCAGGAAAAAAAAAGCAAGGAAGACATGTGTACACAGGTAGATGGCTGTTATTTTATTGGCTCCAAGAAGCCCCACCAGGAAAACCAGTATGCAAGTCTTTGCTGTAGCTGAGTTTGGTGGCAGACATCTAGACTGCAGCACCAACACTGCGAATGGTAACTCCTTGCACCAAGTGGGGTCTGAGTGTTTTCCAGTTTTATTAAACACCAGAACACAACAGCTTGAAAAAGAGCTTCCCAAAGTGTTTTAGGTACTTCCTACTGCAAGAAGAAGGGGACAAACAGGAAGAACTTGTACTCCTCTGCCATTGGTATTCACCTCATTTCCACTTGCCCAGCAATTGCCATGGGGCTGGCCAGGAGGCCTGGGATTCCAGAGCATCCTTATCATGGCCAAGAGGGGAAGGAAGGGACAAGCAGGGTATGTAAAGGCTCTGGGGCCTCGAGGTGGGAATCTTGGCTATCTGATGTCTTGATCTTTCAAATAATCTTTAATTAGTTTGTTTAACTTGCATTATTCTTAATTAGCCTTGCTGAGTTCAGAATGACTACTCATCTGCTTCTAGACACAGGCACACTTCAAAAGTTTGCAAGATAAGTGCCTACCTTGCTAGAATTAGAAATCTAGAGCCAAGAAGTAGCTGGAAAGGGCTCTGAGAGAATTATTCCTACATGACAGATATATTTATTTAATCTGTTTTTTTCTCCAGTTATCAAAGACTGTTATCTTCTTGCTGGATTTGATGGTTCAGGCATTTGGCTCCCCTGCCTTTCAGTGCAGTAGTTATGTACTGGCAAGAGACAAGACATGCTCCAGCTTCGGCTTCCTCGAGCAGGAATGACCCTTTATCTAAACTTGGTTTCATATGCAAAGTTTCCATGCAGCAAAAGTTGCCTTCTGCTTCCACCAGACACTAGTATTTCACAAGGTTGCTTTGGACCACAGATGACAGTGGTCTGTGAGCTGGCAGGTCCAAAATTTGGGAAACACAGATTCTGTGGGCATCTCGTTGGCTTTGTCTAACTGCCCTCTCCTTGCTGACAACACAACCCAGCTCTTGCAAGGAAACATTATGCTGCCTCTACCACCTTACGCAGATGAATATGTGGAAATTACCACTTGTAATTACTCTGGGCTCTTCAGATATGGGTCGATGGCCAAGAGCTCATTTTGCAGAGCAGAGTCAATGTGCAAGAGGCTGTTGGGTTTGGGGAATCCACCTATCTTCCCTGCAGCTTTCTGCAAGAAAAAGTGTTTTTCAGTTGCAGGCCACGCAAGTCTTCCTGTCCACACTTCAAACCCTAAGCCAGGCTCAATGTCCCTTTTGCTCAGACCAAAAGCCTGTGAATCCCTTGGTGTGACCCTCATCCTTCAGAGGAAGGAGAACTAGGTCCTCACACAGCCAGACAGTGGATATGGCTTTGGTGAATGATGCAGAACTGACTTATGGGTCCTTATTTCTCAGGTCCCAAGGACAGCCGTGGATTTTCTAGGTAATAGTTGCATCTTTTCCACAGAGCAAGTGGAGCTGCACATCCAGGTCAGATGCCCAGCTCTCCTCTTGCCAGAAGTGCCTTATAATAAGCAGGTATGGCTTCCTTGTCCCCACATCAATGCCTTAACCTTAATTCTGAAAACTTCCTCTATTACCATGTATCCTTTTCTATTTTAAGTTTGGATGTTCTCTTTATTGACAGAAACATTACATTCCTGCAGTGTCTCCAAAATACTGGCTTTGGGAACAGGTTGTCACTTGTGTCTTATATTAAGGACAGACTGGATGCCAACATCTTCATTTATTATTTGTGCACTTTGGGTACAGTAGCTCTGTCTGTGGTGACAGAAGTCAGGCAAGAAAAATATTATTTGAACCCAAGGACAGAGACATCTTCCTGTGAGATGTGCTCAATCCAGGAGGCAGCTCCGACCATGAAGCCTTAGTGAGGCCACTGGAAAGGGACAGTGCAAAACTTATTGGCTCATGGTTACAATCAGGAGCTGCTCGGGGAAGGTGGAAGGAGAACCTCACCTTTCAGTCCAGAGCAGGGCAGGAGTTTGGTTACCGGTTGGCTCCTGCTTGGGATCTTAGCACTGAGAGCCACCAGGAATCATAGAATCACTCCGCTGGAAGAGACTTTTGAGATCAAGCCCAATTGTACCTGTCCACTACTAAACAGTATCCCTACATATCTCATCTACCTGTCTTTTAAATCCCTCTAGGGATGGGGACTCAATCACCTCTCTGGGCAGCCTCTGACAGTGCCCCAAGACCCTTTCTGTGATTTTTTTTTCACCTGATGTCCAGTGTGAACCTCCCCTGGCGCAGTTTGAGGCCAGTCCCCCTTGTCAGTCACCTGGGAGAAGAGACCAGCACCCACCTCTCTACAACCTCCTTTCAGGTAGTTGCAGAGAGCAGTAAGATCTCCCCTCAGCCTCCTCTTCTCTAGGCTAAACCCCAGCTCCCTCAGCTGCTTCTCTTGTTCTCCAGTCCCTTCACCAGCCTCATTGCTCTCCTCTGGACTCGCTCCAGAGCCTCAACATCCTTCTTGCAGCGAGGGGCCCAGAACTGAGCACAGGATTCGAGCAAAGCCTCACTCGGAGCGTGTCCCACAGCATCCAGAGCAAACCCCGTCCTGGACACAGGGAGGGCACGGGGAGGCCCCTCATCCCAGCCCCTCCCGCTGTCCCTAACCCTACCCCTGCTCTCCTCCCGGGGGACCGCAGGAGCTCAGCATCCTCGGGGAGGCTCCGCGCGGGGCCGGTCCCCGCTCCCAGCTCTCCATCCCGCCGCCAGCCCCCGGTTCCCCATCCCGGAGCGCCGATCCCGGCCATCTCCGCGGCTCCGGGGCGGGGCGGCCGGGGCGGGGGATCCGGAGCCGCCGGAATAAGAGGCTAAAGGGAGCGCGGAGCGGAGCGGTGGCGGCGCGGCGCCCTGAGCCCTGCGGGACCCGGTGGTCCCCGGTCCCCATGGAGAAATACAGAGGTGAGGCCGAGCCCCACGCGTGCCCCTGGCGAGGGGGAGGAGGACTGGTCGGGGGGACAGAACCCCCCGAGGAGGAGCCGCTCCGGGTTGCGGTCCCCGCGCGTGGGAAAGCGCAGAGCGATGGGTGCGGGAGCAGCGGGGGGTCCCGGGACGGGGTCGTGGGGGCTGCCTGGGGTCCCGGGGGAGCGAGGGGATGTCCGGCGAGGGATGGGGTCCCCGAGAGGAGGAGGAGAAGGAAGACAGGGAGCGGGGACGGGAGGCGATCGCCGTGAGTGGGACCGAGGGTTTGCCGACCCCACGAGAGGGGATGCTGCCAGCTCCGGAGGGTGCGGAGGGCTTGTCCGACGAGGAAAGGGGTCCTGCTCCCGGGAGGAGGAGGAGGACAGGGAGCGGGGATGGGCGCCAGCTCCTGCGGGAGGCGATCCCCGCGACTGGGACCAGGGATCGGAGTCCCCACGAGCGGGGATGCTGGCAGGAATCAGGGTCCCCACCAGCGGGGCCAGGGTTCGGGGACCCCATGAGGGATGCTGTCAGCTCGGAGCCGTCAGGGAAGCGGTTCCTGTGAGTGGGACCAAGGATCAGAGTCCCTGTGGAGCTGCAGCCAGCTTAGGGCTGGCAGGGAGGCAATTCCTGCAAGTGGGAGCAGGGATCAGGGACTCAGCAAGTGGGGTTTGAGTCAGCTTGGTGGGGGATCGGGATCCCTGCAAGTGGGGCAGGGATCAGGGGATCGGAGTCCCAGTGAGCATCAGCTCGGGGTAGCCAGGGAAGGGATCCCTGTGAGTGAGACCACGGATCAGAGTTCCAGTGGGCATCAGCTTAGGATGTCCAGGGAAGCGATCCTTGTGACTGAGACCAGGGATCGGATTCCCCATGAGTGGGGCTGTGGTTAGCTCGGGGCCAGTTGGAGAGTGATCCCTGCAAGTGGGGCTTGGGCAGCGGGAATAGAGCCTGGCTTGAGGATGTGAAGTCCCCATGTACTTGTACTGAGCAATGATGGAGGGAGGAAGGAACATAGTAGACATCTCATTTTACACCATCTGTGAATTGGGTTCTTTTGGGGGGGCACTTAAAAGCAGCATCTTTTTCTGTTGTCTGCAGCCAGTGAATTTGTCCAGCATTGCTTGCTCCCTCTTCCTTCCTAAACTGCCCATCTGCATGAACTTCCCACCCTCCCAGGCTTAACAGGCATGACCTTGAGTGCCCTGTTTTCTAAATGCAAATAGATTTGGTGGTTAGGGAGAGGGTAGGTGAGCAGCCTCCCTGCTTTCTCCCTGGCAGCTCTCCGCCAGGGTGGTGATCACCCACAGCCCACTTAGGGCCGCAATCAATGGCTCTGGCGCCTCCTGTGCCATGCTCCTCGGTCTTCATCACCGAGAATGGCTCGTCTCAGATCTCTAGTGCTGTGGGCAGCTCATGGAAACTTCTTAAACCTCAGTGCTGAGGAGGACATGGGACACTTGGACATGCATGGGTAGCCTGTGATTTCTCCCTCTTTTTGAGTTAAGAGTCTCCCCTGGAAGAGGTGGATGCAGCATTTATGTAGCAGAGAATAAATCTCCGTAAATTTTACCTGTTGAGCGGAAATATGGCTTTTGTTGTGACTGTTGTCCTTCTTATGGAGCCTGAACATTTAATCAGGGAACTTGTTACTAGACCAATCTCTTCTTGCCTGACTTGTTACTGTCAAACTGGCAAGGTTTAGTTAGGACTTGGCAGATACATATAAGCTAATGGCCCTTGTTCACCAATCCTTCTTTGGTGGAGACCTTATATGACAAAGTATAATTGTGAGGAGTTAATTTTTGCCAGGACTGTACTTTTTTGACTATGGAAGTACTTTAATAATCTGATATAGCTGGCACTTTGCTGCCTGTTGCGTTTTGATCTATTTCCTCCTCACAATCTATATTTCACAGCCCTTAGAGGCCCAATAGTCACATACTGCAAAAGTGACGCCAAAAATTGTGTTACAAGTCAAATAGTGTGTACTTTGTTTTTTTGGTCAGTTGTTTGGTGGTTGACTTTTTTTTCTGGCAGGGTCTGTACAATTCCATTCAGTTCCAGTAGCAAAGCAGTAGATTCATTAAGATTCAGCTATGTTTTGTATATTGTCTTTTTAAATATGCACATTGCTCCCTCAGAGCAGTGGGGATGTGTTCTGCACATGTGGAATGAATAGCAAGTGCAACTGATTGCAGAGCCTTGCCAGTCTTTTTGTGTTAGTGGTAACAAACATGTGCACGTGGGAGCTGGAGTGCATTAATGAGGGTACCCAGGCATCTCCAGCTCGCAGGGTAACTACAAGTGATGGCAACAGTTCGTTTAGTGGGTGGAGGTGTCCCCAGTGTGATGGGATGGCTGGAGTCACCTGGGCCTGATGAAGCAGGTGTGGGGAAGGGCTAGGGGGAAGATGTGGAGTTGGGAGCCCTGAGGAGCAGGTGGAGAAAACAAGCAAGTAAATTGTTATTAATAAGCACAGGGGACATGTGCCTGTTCTGGTGGGGATATCCTTTTGCTGCCAGAGATGTTACAGGGAGCCTTCATCCTTGCACTAGCCAGATAGGGTGCTTGTGCAGGGAAATCCTGTAATAGTAGAGAAGCATGGACTCAGAGGGCTGTTGAGCAATGAACTGATATCCTAGAAGGAGGCATTTGACTACAAGATCTTTCCCATTTCTTAAGAAATGAAGGTTGTAAGCATCAGCCAGCAGCAGCATTTCTTTCCTTTAAAGACAGATGAGGATGTGCTTTAATCTGAGTGCTAACCTGGCACGCAGGAGGTCCCTCCTGTTTGAAAGGCAGGATGAAGCAGTCACAGGAGCCTGGTTGGGTGGAGCGTGCAGGGCCAGGTGGGGTGTGAGCCTGGGAGGCCAGGGCTGGTGGCCAGTAGGGTGGCACCCGTGGAGGAGGATGAGCTCAGGCTGTTGGATTTACATGGTGGGAAGCAAAGGAGGGATTATGAAACTCTTCTGGAAATGGGTTTCCTTTCCCAGCCTCCACAAATGGGGTTGCAAGGCCAGCCACATGGGAAGACATAGTCTCTTGACTCTTGTTAGGCTATTAAAGCTCTGAAGGATGAACTCTGTGTGCCAGGGCTTTTTTTTTTTTCTGCCCTGCTGCAGTAAAGGGTGTCTTCCACTGTTGAAGATGCTGTTTTCAAATCCACCTTCTACCTTTGATTTAGGAAGCATGCATGAGGCACAAAGAGGGATAGACCCAACAGCCCAAAGGAACAGGAGGGAAACCTGCAGAGATGTGAGTGAGGGTGATTGCTGCACTCATAGCTAAGTAGTGACAAGGACAGCACTGCTCATCTCCTCTTCCTCTGTTCCATGCAAGCACTCTCTCCCCTCCTTCCCATGTGTTTTGCCTTGGAATGTGAGATTCATATAATTATTCCATCATGTGCTTCCTGTTACAGCAGCACTATGGCTTCTTGCGTGCTTCTTGCTGTGTTTGTGGCTGGCTGGTCTGTGACCAACCATCTCCAGACCATTAGGGGAAGAGGTGCCAAGTGCACTGTTACTGATGAGGGCTGTGATGGTTGCACCCTTACTCATCTGCCACCCCTGTCAAGCCCTCTCACACCAGCCTTTTGTCACTGCAGTCCCAGGTGATTCTGCTGTGATGCAGCCCTGTGTCTGTAGTCTAAAATGTCAAGTGATGTGAGCCTTGAGAAGTTTTATTATTGTATTCTCAATGTTTTGGAGCTCTTAATGGAAACTAGAGTAACTTGCAGCCCAGTTCTTCTAAGAAAGGTGTTTTGCATTCTTGTTTTACTGTCTGTTGCGCAAAGGCACAAGCTTCGCTTTTCTTACCTGAGGGTCTTCCAGGGTTCTGCTGGTGTTTGCGGTGCTCCTCTAAGGAGACAAGCATTGTTTGTCAGTGGAAGAGAGGTTGTCCTCTTAACAGAGGCCAACAATTTAGTGTTGATAAGGATTAAAATGGTGACTCGGTAGAAAGATGAGGTGTTTGCTTGCTAGTTAACATGTTTTAACTGGGAGGAGAAAGGGGTGTGGGTCTGTTTGGGACTTCAGCACGTGTTCTTTTTAACAAGCTCTTGCAAATACGAGGAGATATGCTTGGGATTAAACTGCAAAGTGGAGACATGAATGAAAGATGCAAGCTGTGGTAACCAGCTGAGGCCCTTTATAAACTCTTGTTCATCAGAATCAGAAACGGATTGATTCATATTAACATGATCTAGGCTCTATGCAAACATATGTGGTTTCTCCTCAGCTGATCATCAACACAGCTGTTGTTTCACTAATAGTCTTGGTGTAATTGGAAACTGAAGAAAACAGGGCAATGTGCTGCCCTATACCAAATCCAGTACAATTTTCAGCTGATGGGCTGAGCTTTCTTTTAAATGCAAATGAAAATGAATGTCCTGCATAACCTCATAACATACACAATAACTCTTCCATATGTGAGAGTGGCCCTGGTTGGTTTTGGGGAATGGAACAAGCTGTGTTGGGGAATAGGCGGCAGGAGAGTAAAGTCATTTACTCAGCAGGGATTTAAGAGATGAAACCTTTTTCCATGACTGAAACCACAGCCTACCGTGTCCACCCTACCAAGCCGTCCCACACACTGTCACCCGTGCCAGTGTAATATTTTCGTCTCTTCTAGCGCAGCTGCTTTTCTTACGTAACAGAGCTGGCAACCTGAGGATGCTCTGAGTTGTGTTTAGGTGCATGTGAGCCTCTCTAAACCGGGCTGGGTTCACTTGCAGATGGGTGTGAGGCTGTAGGGGTGCTGGCTTCAGCCCCACTTGATGGGCAGTGATGGCCCTTGGTTGTGTGTGTGCAACTGCCAGGCCTGGGGGTGCTCCTTTCCTACCCCAATATGGTCACTGGGGCCAGGATGCACACAGTGAAGGGCAGTGGGAGCTGCTCTGGGGTCTGTGCCCTGTCTGTGTTGTTACCAAAATCGCCAGGAGCCTGCCCCTAAAAGTAGCAGTTGTCACAAACTTTTGGCCACCTGCTTTTGGAGTGCTCCTGAGAAGGCATGAACCTTCATTTATCTCTTGTGGTGTTGACTAGTGTGTCAGGCAAATCTTGCTCCTGCTTTTCCACACACCTTTGCCGCTCCCTGCTCTGTGAATGCTGTGCTCGTTCAGCCACCATGTGAATGAGCTTATTGTTTGGAGGTTTTCACTGATCGCTTTCATTGAACACCCACAGCCCGGGAACACAGGAGTATTTATGCAAAAATGCTTATGCTGCTTTATTTTGGAGCAGGGCTGGCTCTTTCAGCTCCCAACACCAGTGATGGACTGGGGGCAAGCGGGCAACTGGGCAACCCACACAACTTGGACTCTGCAGCGCTGCGCACCAAAGCACGGTGGCCTTTTAAATCTGAAATTTGGATACCTACTCAGCTGCATACTCACTCCACAATGCTTCCATCTCAACGTACAGCATGCATGATGGATTTAATGACTTGACCGAATCCCTTAAGATTTTATGGCAAATCTAGGATGTGAACCCCAAGCTCCCTAATCATTGTTCAGCGCTTTCCTCACAACCATCCTGCCTGGATCAGGGGAAATTAGGGATAGAGTTCTCTTGAAGTCCTTATCAACTCTAGTTTGCTGTACCCTCTGGAAAGGCAGGATTGCTTAAGGCAGGGATGTGTGTCTTCAGGCAATGGCAACCGGAGCATCTAGAGCTGTAGGGGACATCTTGGGGAGCCAAAAATCAGAGGTGCATCTGCGATTAATGATGATGTAGAGCATGTGCATCTAGGACATAGGTGTTCCTGGCTGAATCACAGATCCAGACCCAGCAGGTGATTTGGGATCCTGCAGTCACGCAGCCAGTTTGGCAACCTGTGTGTTGTTGTTTACTTCATCTTGGAAGTTGAGTCATTTGTGCTTTTCTCTCAGGTCAGCAGACAGGACAGACTGGTCCAGTCCGTGCTGCAGACTTGTCAGCAGAGCTCTGTGGGTCAGAGATGTCTGATATAGCCTTGCCCCAAGGAACTGCTGGGGCAGATGTTTCTGAGCTGGAACCACTTATTTGGCTCTGGTTTGAGAGTGGATTGGGAAGTGTGAGTGGACAGGCAAGCTCCCTGGTAATAGCTGGCAGAAGGTATTTCCTTTGTGAGAACTATAGAATCATAGAATAACCAGGTTGGAAGAGATCCACTGGATCATCGTGTTCAACCATTCCTATCAAACACTAAACCATGCCCCTCAGCACCTCGTCTACCCGTGCCTTAAACTCCTCCAGGGAAGGTGAATCAACCACCTCCCTGGGCAGCCTGTTCCAGTGCCCAGTGACCCTTGCTGTGAATTTTTTTTCCTAACATCCAGCCTAAATCTCCCCTGGCAGAGCTTGAGGCCATTCCCTCTTGTCCTGTCCCCTGTCACTTGGGAGAAGAG
>WAAB01010741.1:152440-181496 GCA_013389865.1 Piaya cayana
GGGCCTGATCACCCGGTTCTCTTGCATGGGCTTCATGATAGCACTTAAGATCACCTGCTCCAGGAGTTTCCCTGGCACTGAGGTCAGACTGACAGGCCTGTAGTTCCCTGGATCCTCCCTGCGACCCTTCTTGTAGATGGGCACAACATCAGCCAGCCTCCAGTCCAGTGGAACTTCCCCAGTCTTCCAGGACTGTTGGAAGATGATGGAACTATGCTGCTATTTGGAGGAGTTGTATCAGAGAACTTCTTGCTGTGTGCTACAGTGCGTGGTAAAACCTTGTGTGAACTGGAGGCAAAGATCTGTTTAGAAGTGTTTGGTAGGTAACACCAATCTCCTAGTACCTGAAGTTCTTTTATATATATATGTATTTTTAAAATAAATTTACTTTAATCCAAGGAGCAGGACTTCAGGAGGAAGAAACCAAAACAAACACAAGTTGCTAAGGGTGGAAAGAGGAGCTGAGCCCTCTGAGAGGCAGGGCTGGCGCTGTGCCTACATGTGCCCCTTCTGTGGGGCTGTTGGATTTGAATCTGGCTTCCACAACCCCAAGAGAACAGCCAGGACCAAAACCTCCGAGAGTGATTGAACTTGCGGCTGGTGGGCTGGGATATGCATGAGAGCAACTGTTGCTGAAGGAGGTGTGATGGTGGTAGTTCTTGTGGGCAGGAAAGGTTTGTCTCACCAGCTCCTGTGCTGCTGCTGACTGGGGTGCAGCGGTAGAGGTTGTTTGTGTCAGCACAGGACCTGCAGCGCAGCAGAGTGAGTGCTGCAGAGGGGAGGCCTGGGAAGTGCAATGCTTTGGTCTAAAGTTCAGCAGACGAGGGTCAGGGCTCATTAAAATACTTTTTCCTTTTTTATTTCCCCACTGACCTATTGCCTTCTTTGTGGGCAAAATCCCATAGAAAGCACATCTGAGGATGGTTTGGTGCGTGGCAAAATTGCCTTTGGTTATAAACAGCTTTGTCTGGAAGTAAAAATCTCAGAGTTATGGGATCAGACTGAAACTCCCACATAACATACGGACTTGGCCACTTGCAATTTAATCAAAGCCAGTGTTTCCCCCCCTTGGGTGGACTGTGCTGTCTTGCATAAAGATTTTTCTAATGTCTCTTTTTTCTTTTCCTGCCTTTGAATCTGCTTAGGATAAAAGTGTAGTGCAAGGCTTAGAAAAAGCGTGGGAAATAGGGATCCACAAGTCTTAGCTGGCAGTTCAGCCTGTGGGCTTCTTATTTCTGAGTGTAGGAATCTCCTCCTGAGATAACTGGGAGCAGGAGCCACCCACAGCACTGGGGTGATGCACATGCTGTTTTAACTTGCTTTTATGATTTAGGAGACTGCATCTTAAAAAAAATATCCTTAGATTCCTAGTCTTGCTAGTAATGGATGCATCCAGTCTTTCTGAAGTCAGCACTGGGTTTGAGGTGCAGGAGTGGGCAGCTACAAGCACTTGGGATTTTTTTTTTAAGAAGTAGTTTGCATAACACTTTGGCAGCTGCTCTTTGAGCATGGGTCAGAGCCAGGAGATTCTTAAAGTTTGTGTACAAGCTGTGGCTTGAGCCCTTTCCTTTTGGACTGAGATGAGGAGCAAGTCCAGGGCTGCTGTGAGGAGGGGATCTCCTTCCTGGAGCCTGCGTGTGCTCCGAGGCAGCCGGCTCAGGCAGGTGGCAAGGGAAGTGTGTGTGCAGGCTCCTGTGAGCTGTGATAAGGTATCTGCAAAGAAATCTCTGATCCAAAGCCACTCTGCAGATCTCATCATTGCTATTTATCACTGCAAAGTATGACAACTGTTAAGGCTTGGGAAGAAAGAGCTGGCTCACAGAGAAAATGAGTTGCACAAGGTTTTGAGATGTCACTAGTGGCTTGAGCTGAATGTGTCTCTGCAAATTTGTGTGAAACGCGGAGTGAGCTTCTGCTGAGGAAGACAACCAAGCCAGCTGCAGTCCCGCAGCCTTCCAGTAGCACTGTTGGTTTGTTGTCTCTGTGGAATAAGCCAGTGTATGTGTCCAGTCAGTCCTGGTGCCAAACAGCTCTGACTTCTCATGTTCTTGCTGTGACTGAGCTGAAATCAGCAGGAATGCGGAGCTGCTCTTTGGTGTTTGCTAGGAACAGAAATGCAGTTGCAGCAGGTAGGTGGCCGCCACTTGCAGTAGCAAAATATCACAAATGTAGAAATTGAGGCTGCCTTCAAAAGTGAAGGTATTGCGAGCCCAGACTTCTGTAGTGACTTGTGACAGCTAGAGACAGTCTGTCCCATCCAACCCATCAGCAACTTCATTCCTGCTGCTTGGCTGGCGAGCATGTCCTGTCTCCTTTGAATCCAGTGTCTTCAAGGATCTTCTGTGTTTTATTGCAGTCTCTAAAAATGATCCATGTAGTCTTGGATGGTGGGAACTTCTGTTTTTATTGTCATACTTTTCAGACTTCTCCATTGCCCTGGGGTGTATAGAATCAGGCAGACAGCTGGGATCATAACGTACGGTTCCACATCTGCTGTAGGATTGCCTAAGCATGGCAGCTGCTGAAGTACGATAAAGCCCTGCTTGAGAAGAGGACTGTTTAGACTAATTTGGCTCAATCTACAAAGCAGCCAAGATCTCTTTACCTTTACTATAGTTAGCTGGGCTGGGGGTGGGTTGTGCATCCATTTAACTAGAGCCAGCCTTTTCATAGAATTGTAGAATAATCGTAGAATAACTTTTGGTCTCTGTTAGGAATTCAGTATCTGTGCACATGGGTGAAAGCAGCTCTTTTCACTAAAAGATGAGCCATGCGTGTTGTCTCTTGAGCTAGGTCTGATCGGAGGTGTAATGCAAAGACATGCAAGCCTGGCTGCTGCCTGTGGTTCCAGAGCCCTCTTCCCCATGCCTGAGGCCACAGAAGAGCTGATGGCACTTGGACCAGGAGGGCTCTTGCTCTACCAACTGCTGCTTCAGGAGTCTCCAGTCTGCTGAGGAGACTTGCTTTTTCAGTGGCTACGTGCTTTTTCTCCTGAATTTCTTCAGGCCACAGGGGTGGTGTGCCCCACCTGAGACATGTTGCACTCGATGCCTGAGGCTGTTCAGTGCAACCTGTACTGGGACTGCAGGAACTTGTGGAGTTCAGCAACCTCACCTGTCTTGTTGAAAGATGGTCACAAGTGCCCCAGAGTAGTGCAAAGTCACCAGTGAAATGTGCATGTGGCTGGTTTTGGGTGTTTTCCATTTTCCTCTACTCCAGTATTTGTGCTGCCTTCTTACTTCTATCTTGCTTTCCTGAGCAGCAGTGTTGGAGCTGAACGCGGTTGTTGGCAATGCTCAGCCTATGTGCAGTCTCTTGAAGCCAGTGACCTCTGGAAGAAGCAGTCTCTGCAGAGCAAATTCTTATGTGCTCTGACTGCTGTACCCCACCAATTCGTCTGGCAACACCTCCTTTGGCTGGTCTGAGAACACTGTAGGGAAATCTGAGTACTAACCGCTCATCATGGTCCTAATCAGGTGTTACTGGGTTCTGTCTGTAACTTAACTGATCATAACACTGCAGAGTTAATAGTATCATCCCTTTTCTGCTAACAAGGAAGCATCTTGTTGCAGGGCCAGGGCTGTATGGGATAAGGAGCTATGCAAGTGTTCTCCGAGGTTTACAGCATAGATGCACTCGTCTTAATATAAAACCAGGAGACTGCATTTGTTCTTACTGATGGAAAACAGAAGTCAGCTACCGTCCACACAGCAAAGCACACTTGTAAATTATTTACTCCTGACATAAATGTGATATTGTTTTATATAAACACCACTTCTCATTACTGCTTCAACTTTATCCCATTTTCTCTCTTCCAGTCACATTACAGGATACATACACAAGTATCTGAGCGCAGTGTCTTTTGGCTTTCTCTAACGAGCAACGCTAGCTGATGATATTATCGAGTTGCCTACATGCCACATCAGTTTCATTTGCTGCAGCTAGACCTTTGAAATTGTTCCCCTGGTGAGATGACACATCTTGGAAATTGGGTTGCCTTTCAGGTGCTGAAAGGAATTACTGGCTTGTGTGGTAGTAGTTGTCCTAATGCAATACTGTACAGATCCTGTAGATGATTAAAGTGTGTCAGAAGTGCATTTATGCTTGCAAGTGTGGCTTGGCTCGTATCTGAGTCTCTGTGAACTCTAAGGCCTAGTTCTAGGAAAATTTTCTAGTTGTATAAATCAGTCTTGAAGTGTATTTATTATGCTGAACTATTCTTGGTTTGTGCGATATTGAGTTGTAATTCTGTCTCTGTTCCTGATCCACAGCTATTGAGGTACTGTTAATGTGCTCTGTCATCTGAGCACTTGGATCGTGGTAGCTAGTCACACTTTTAGCTCAGCAGGCTCTGATTTAATCACCTGTATAAGTCAAAATACCAATCACATCTATTTTAAGTGGGTTACACTGGCTTATACTGAGCCAGGAGAAACTGGCAATATATGAAGCAGAACAGACCTGGGTGAGGATGTGGTTGCTGTAATCCCATATCTGTTAGCACTCTGTACTAGTTAACCTCCGTGAACATAGTTTTCAGATCAGGCTGTTCAAACAGATATTCTCTGTGAATGTAGAAGTCATCTATTTCTGGAAATTGAAGTGGGAGTTGGCAGAGTGAGGAGAAGCGAAATGGCAATCAAATTCCTGTACATTATCCTAAAGGCTGAATTCCCACATCTGGCTGAGAAGAGAAACTAATGCCTTCTATACCCATGAGGCTCAGCGTTCCCTGAAACAGAATGGTTTATTTTAATTCTAATAGTTCACTGGAGCTCTTAAATGAAAAAAAAAAGCAATGTCTGTTTTATTATACTGCTCAGAAACGAATGCAGTGAGGTATGGGTGATGCTGAGGCTGAAAATCCTGGGGTGCTATAAGAAGGGGCAGCACCCAAAAGGAAAGTTTAATTCTGGCCAAAATCCTGTATTAAATAGCACACGATATTTCATGTTGGTGTTTCTTTGTACCGGCTATGTCGGCCTTCCTTCAATTCTTTGACTTAAATAATGACATCCCTCTAAGGTTATGCGCTGGTTTCTTTCATTTGCTGCTGCCATCATTTCAGCTATGGTGAGACTCTTACTCTTCTGTTGGTCAGTTACAAAAGCCACAGGAATGTCCAAGCCATGGGAACCAACAGGAGCACAGCTCGGTGTTGAGCACAGACAGGGGTACTTGTGTGAGAAGGTTTGAAGATTGTGGTACATAAGGTGTCCTATTAGAAGAAACCCACATGGATCAACAAGTCCAACTACTGACCAGGTGACTTTAGGTGCTCCTCATATGGCTTCCCCTCTAAACCCTTCACCAATTTTGTGGTCTCCTCTGGGTGCTATACAGCAGCTTCATATCCTTTTTATACTGTGGCCCCAAAACTGCACTCAAGGTGGGGGCTGCACCAGTACGAAACAGAGGCGGGACAGTCACCTCCCTTGAGTGGGCAGCAAACAAGTGCTTTATACACCCACTGTCCTTACAGTTAACATGGGCAGTTTACTGCCTTATTGAAACTAGAGTAACTCCAAATCAGGATAAGACTGTTGGTACATCTTTCAGACAACACACTCTTACCTCATTTGGCTGCTCAGTGCCTCCATTAAGAAATGTGTAAGTCTGGAAGATACTCCAATGCTTTCCTTAAGGTAGTCTTATAATGTTTGTTTGTGGTCAGACAACCTCACACTGACACTGCTGATGAGCTACAAAATCTTTTCAGTTTGCTTTTGTTCCCATGCTGGACTGAGGTTTTTGTTGGAAATGCTCTGTCTTTAGCATATGTTCTTGTTTTCCTGATAAACATGAATGTCTGTTGGCCCACATTTGGAGGAGGTGGGGCGGGCCAAATTCATTCCTGGTGTCACTCCAGCATCATCAGTGGACTGACCACAAGGATCAAACTGGATCTAAGATTTATATTGGGTCTATTGCAAGTTTTACCTATTTGTATTGATACATTACTTATCAGTTGCAAAAGAAACATGGTTAAAGATGCCTTTGACATGCCAGAAAAATCTAATTTTTACAAAACAAAAGCTGACTCCTGATAGAAGAGGAATGTAGAGCTGGCAACTCCTTCCCTAAACAGAAATGCTAATGGTTCCTAGTGCTAATAGCACAGACGTGGCTGGCCCTTGCTCCAGACATAATTATTTGGACCATGAAAGATGAGGAGGTTCTACCACACTGGAGACATGCTTTATGAAAATGCAGCCAAATCATCTGTGGAGATCTCTGCAAGGGCTCAGGGCCTCTGCTTTTGAGGGCTCTGGGACTGATGGTGGAGCCTGCACAGCAGCACAGACCCCATCAGCTGATGACATCGACTTCTCTATTGCGTTAGGCTGCAGCCTTTTCAACTGCTGATGAAGTGGTGCTCCTGAGAGTGTTTGCTAATCCCAGAGTCTGGGTTGGAATTTCAAATTTTCTTTCAACCTTTGATTGTACTATTGCCTGCCTTCATTCATACATTTACATTTTTTTCTGTTATTCCCAAATGCGTGGGCCTGCTCTGCCATAGTAGAGCAAGAAGGGAGTAAAATATTCCATTTTGAATATTCAAAGGGAGCTACCGCTTAGCACAGACAGAGCTGGCTTCTAGATGAAAGAGTCAAATGCCAAACTGTTTTGTTTCAATTTGAGCAGGAGAGGCTTTGAACTAGAGGAGATGACTCAGTCAGTAGCAGGGAACAATTCTTTATAGTGAGTTTAGAAATAAAACCCGAAGCTATGATGGCTTTGACACGTCAGTCATAGTGTATATTATGTGAAAATGAAAACCATAACATCTGAAATGAAGTGTGGAGGCTTTTCTGCAAAGGATAAAAAACACTTCTGATGTTGGTTGCCAAGAGTTTTCCTGAAGCCAGAAAGTACTAGGGCTGGGGGAAGATCACTCCTATCAAAGCAGGAACGAGGACCAATGTGGACAAACCAAGAAAAGCAAAGACTTGTTGCAGCGTAGCTCAGGTCAGTGGTGGGGCCCGGATGAAAACTGGGGTCTCCTGGCCCTGAGTCAGGCTCCATATTCAATGTACGTTGCCTCCTCTTCACTCTGACCCTTCAGCACCACTCGCGGCACTCAGGATAAGGCAGCAGACATGGTCAGACCCTGCGCGATCACAAGGTCGTCTCTAGTTGGATGGAGCTGGGATGGCCAACTCCTTGCTACTAAGCTGCTTTTATTTGGAGCCAGGTGTCCAGACCCAGATAGATGCAGCTGTGTTTTGTGGCACTGCAGCTGATGGAATAAACACAGCTGGATCCATTCCGGGTCTCTGCGCCTGCCGCAGCACATGTGTAGTGAGCTGTGTGATTCAGTTGATGTGCTGCATGGCCAGGGTCCTGGGGATGTGGTGAAATGCATCTGGCTTGATGCAGCAAGCTGTTGGCAATTCCCAGTACAAATGGAAAGTGTCACTGGTGTTCATTATTTCTGCAGCTTTATTCTGCATCCAGCCCCTGACCTACATTTTGTTTTGTGTTGTTGACCCCTATATGCTAGGAACAAATGAGTATCTACCTTGAGACAGCCTCAGAGAAGACTTCTTCATCCTTTTTGGTGGCTGCATGCAGTAGGTGATGCAGACTTCTTTGGCACAATTGCCTTGTGAAGTCTCCGGCTACCTTATTCCTGCTGAGAAGGAATCCCACCTGCTTTCCTGCACCATCTCTGACATTCAGTCTCCTTCTCAGTCTATGAGCAGAGAGCTCTGGCTTGACTTGCTGATGGACTGGGCAGCAATGGGAGCAGGAGCAGCCCATTCATTGCCATTGGGTAGCAATGTGCTGTCAGGTAGGCTCACTTGAGGTGTCAAGTATGTGCAGGTCCTTCAGAGATGCCTGGCAGCAGGGACTTCCTTGGTCTGCATTGTAGCTGTCTCTGGTCACAGAATTTATTACAAAACAGCGGTTTGATCAGGTGGCCCAAGCTATGTGGGTAGAGAGGTGAGATCCTTTAGGTCATCTAGTTTAGCCCATATTCCAGAAAGTGTGCGTCTTCTGATGTTCTCCCCATTTGAATGTGATATATTCCCAGTGAGGGCAATACACCATTCCTCATATCTCTTGGGGATTATTTAGTGGTCCGGGAGGTTTCTTTACTCTTCAGGATATGATGTATAAGGGCTGTGAATTATTAGTATGGGATGTATATAATGGAAGAGTATGATAATTTCCTTTCTTGGCTTGGCAAAAGAAATGCTGTTTTCACTGATGCCAAAGAACATCCAGTGCTGTGGAGAGAGAGTGTCTGTACCAGGATACATGCTGAGGGTGCAGCTACCTGCATAGCATGCTGTCATGGAGTCATAGAATCATGTACAGTGGAAAAGATCTTTAAGATTGTCAAGTCCAACTGTAAATCTAACACTTCCAAGTCCATCACTAAATCATGTCCCTCTGAGCTTATGGTACTCCTGCCTCTTGACAAAAACAGTACTGTCTGAGCGGACACAAAGAGCGAGAATATTCATCTACAGCTTTACAACTATAACCTTTGCAGTCAGCTGGGCGTTTTGAACAACTTCCAGATCACATAAAATTGACTTTTATGAATTATAAATAGCGATGAATCTACCTGTAAGCTTGAATGCCTTGACAGTTACTAATTACTCTTAATGTACGTCGAAATACAATGTATCTTCAGTCCAGAATTGGTGGCAATCCTCAAGGCTACAGATGTGCCACATACTGCAGTATTGTCATGGAGGTCCCTTTGAGAGGGAAGGACATCGATGTGATAAATGTTGCATCAGAAAACCAAAACAAGACTGTAGAAGTTTCTGCTTATAGCAGAGACTATAGTTTTCAGCTATCTGACAAAGAGATAATAAATCCATCGGGGAACAAGAGAATCATGTAGCAACAGCAAAAGATGCAAACATATGGAAAATCCAATTCTATAGAGAATTAAGTCACTATTATGTAATAATGATCAATGGAAACGAGCTGATGTCAGTATTGGACTGGCTTAATGCATGGATGGAAAATTGTGTCCTCTCAGAGGGACCTGCTAATAGGACTGGAAGCTCCACGCATGCTGCATTTCCGTTAACTGTTGGGTTTTCACCTAGGAAGGACCTGATCCAAACCCAGTGGAAGTAAATAGGGTTTCCAATAGCCTGAAACAGCAGCAGCTTGGGGAGCATGTCATGCTGTAGAGTCTCTCTCCAGGGAAAGCTCTCTGGTGCCAGCTCAGCTAAGAGCAGTCCCCTTTTAGCCACTGGTTGTTGGCCCTGAGAATCTAGCCCAGCATCCTTAGCTAACTAAGAGCTGGGAGGACGTTCTTGGGGTTTCTAGAGTGTGGGTGGGGTTTTTTTCTGGTTTGTAAGTGAGGATGACAGGAAGGGAAAAAGCTTTTAAGGCTTTAGTGAGAAGTTCGTGCTCTGGGGATCTTGGACACTGATCAGGGCACTGTACTGTGAGTTACTGAAGATGCATTTCAGTGATGAGCTTCAGCCACATATTAACTACAAGACACCTTCTGGTGGGAAGCAATGAGCTTCATGAGAGCCTTTTCCCTGCATGAAATAGATTTGGTACTCTGGAGTGTTACTGTGTAAGTAACCATGCCTCTGAATCAACAAATTAGGGAAAAAATGTGAGCTGTTAAATGTTAGTGGATGGACCTGTTGCATGAAGTGAGTGTGTGGGTGGCTTTAAATTAACAGAGAAGCCAGGCGTGGGGAGAGAGTAATGAGAGAAAGATGGGATAGACTGACCTTCCAACAGTTTCCAGTCCAGGGAGAGCCTGAAGGGAGTGGGTGGAATGAGTGTGAGGTCTCTAAGGGTGTCATCACGGGAGAGGAGCCGAGTTGCTAAACATTTCATACCCTCTGAAAAAGGAAGGTGCTATATGTGCCCCTATTCTTATTCTAGAACCACAGAATGGTTGGGGTTGGAAGGGACCTCGAAGAATATCCAGTCCCAACTCCCTGCCATGGGCAGGGACACCTCCCACTGGATCAGGTTGCTCAAAGTCCCGTCCAACCTGGCCTTAACACCTCCAGGGATGGGGCAGCCACCACTTCTCGGGACAACCTGGGCCAGTGCCTCACCACTCTCACCAAAAAAACCTTCTTCCTAAGATCTCATCTAAATATCCCCTCTTTCAGCTTAAAACCGTTCCCCCTTGTCCTACCCCTGCATTCACTTACAAAGAGCCTCTCCCCAGCTTCCTGTAGCCCTTTTCGGTACAGGAAGGATGCACTAAGGTTTCCCTGGAGCCTTCTCTTCTCTAGGCTGAACAACTCCTGTTCTCTCCAGCCAGGCACTTCTGCTTGCTCTCTGGTGGAGAAGGTAAAAACCAAACCCAAAACTCAAAGAAAACCCTTTTGTTGCTGAATATAACACTGTTAGAGTTGTTACGGCCAGTGCAGGGTGTGCTTTAAGTGCAACAGAAGGCTTAAATTATGTAGCTGCTGACAGAGAAAGGGAAAAGAGAAGCACAGGGCTCTCATTAACTCTTTGAGTTCCTTGTTTGGAAGATTTCTGGGTCCCTGAAAAAACCTTGATGTTTCCCAAAGCAAACTTATGGGAGGCTTATGGAGGGGTCTGTGAAGTGAAGAGAGCAAACGCTTGCCTTCAGTTCCTGCAGTATTTTTTCTGCTTTTCTTGTAAGTCTGTTCAGCTTAACTCAAGAAACATTTTCTGTGCTATGGAATAATCACTCTAAAAACGGTGCTAGAGAGGTGAAGACACCCTTGGCTTTGTGAGCAGTGTTAAAGTTATTGCGTTTACTTCCTGCTCTGCAAGATTTGTTGAGAGTTGGCCAGTGTCTTTCCTGAGTAACAGCTGCTTAGAAATTTAGGAGGAAAAATATTTTATTCCTTGCATTCTGGTGGATTTGAGGCTCACCAGCTGGTTGAGAAGCCTGCCAAGGCTCTGTGCTGTTGTGGAAATGTACAGTAACTGGGCATAAGTAGCTCTAAGCCCTTTTTGGACTTAAGTGTGAAAACGTCTTAACGCTGGGAAGCTGTTGAATATCTCTTTGAAAGTAGAAGTAAATCAGAAAGGAATTGCTCTGTCTTTGCCAACACATAAACTCATTCTGGGGAGTTTACTATCCCTGTTTCCACAGCGCCTCTTGCTCGCTGCCTGTTGGCTGGAGCTCTCAAAGTCCTTCAAGACCCTCGTGCTGTTAATGTCTATGCGTATAACTTAATACTCAACCTAAAAACGTGGTTCTTAAATTGGATTTTTTGACTATTTGTACCCATATTTTATGTTATTTCAGTCTGAGGGCCAAATTCTGACTAGGTTGAGGAAAGTCTCCCATTGACTTCAGTGCAATTGGACTCTGGCCCTAGCAGGCTGAATTAAGAGAGATGGACAGAAGTTTTCTGTCAAAATGACTCTGCTACAGGAGACACGATTTCTGTCAGTGTTTTGGCTTGGGGTTTTTCTTCTTTCTCTTTTACTATGAATAAACTATTCTGATGCCAATGGCATCCTGGCTTGTATCAGAAACAGTGTGACCAGCAGGTCCAGGGAGGTTATTCTCCCTCTGTACTCAGCACTGGTGAGACCGCATCTCAAATTCTGTGTTGAGTTCTGGGNTAGTTTAGTGTTCGATAGGAATGGTTGGACTTGATGATCCAGTGGGTCTCTTCCAGCCTGGTTGTTCTATGATTCTATGATGTCCTCTTCTCAACTCCCTTCCCACCCACAACATGGAGAAAAGTTTAGATGAAGTATTTTGTTTGACTACTGTAAAGCAAGTGTTTTGTTTACTGTAAATCAAAAAGTAATATGTCTCCCTCAGTCTTAAAGCTTGTCTCTGGATGGAAAACTGGATGCTTTCTGGCTTAGGATAGAGTAATAGTGCTTAGCAACAGGGGAAGAAAAGTCTGATCTGGCCCAAATGTGTGTCCAGGTTGAGAACTGGTGTGAACTGTAGATGGGTGGGCTGTAGATGAATAAAAAAATGACTGGGTATTGGGATTCAAGAAGAAAATGATGGTGATTTCTACTCTACCTGAAGACCAGTTACCAGCAGTTTCCCAGGGATCTGTCCTGGGTCCTGTCTCTATCTGTGACCTAGTGGAAGAGATGGATGCACCTCGTCAAGGAGGGGATAGTTATGACCCAGACACTGAATTCAGCATAAATACATGATGCTCGTATTATGAGGCAGCTACTTAAGGGTGTGTGGGGAGGTTCCTTGCCTTCAGGGAATGGCTGAAGGCTATATGAGATGTATATAGCCATTCTTTTAGTTCCCTATACATCCTATCTGAATGCTCTTACCTGGGACCAGGAGCTGTTTATATGTGGCTTTTACAATGGGACAGGTGCTGCAAGTACAATAAGGGATCTTGAGGTAGACTTCCTCCCTCTAGTTGGAATAGACCAGTCTTCTTGTAGCACCCCTGACCGCTGGTTATAACTAAAATTAAGGTTTCTTTAACATAGAGTCAGTTGTTTACCTGGGGTGAAGTTCAGGCTGCTAAAGGCCACAGCTTCTTTGGATCTGACCCAAGATTTTAAGAAAGCAGTGCCAATGTATTTGTATGATATTTTTGTATACACTATACAAAATTTCTGAACAAGATGTTCTTCTAACCCTGTGAAAAGGAAGGCCAAGAGAGAAAGTGTGATGCACTAGTGGGAGGCATTCAGATGCTGCCAAAGTGGTATGATGTAACTTGATGTGGTGCCAATGTTTCAGCTGTAAACTGAATACAGGTGAATGCTGATTAAAATAAGCCTGCACAAGATTTATCTACTGCATCTGTTGTTTGGTTAAGGTAGCATCTAGAAATACTGGTGAGGGAACCAGATTCTGTCTGTCTGGTGATATATGAGTATTCTTATCTCTGTATTTACATCCTAAAACAGAAACTCAGACAACCCACAGATATACAGCGTTACTCTAAATAACTATGAAAAGAACCCCAAACACACCTTACTACTTATGTTTAGTTTTTTGATGAGTAGACAGCTTGGGAAAATGTTGGCTTCATTTATTACACCCTATCATCTTAAAGTCTTGATGTGTGTAAAAGTCATAACTGGCTTGGTGGCTGTGGGGAGAGTGGTGGATGTTGTTTATCTTGACTTTAAGGCTTTTGACACCCTGCCAGGGCATCGTCTTAGGCAGCCTGATGAAGTAGAAGCTAGAGAAGTGGCCAGTGAAGTGTGGCAAAAACAGTCTCAACTGCCAAGCTCAATGGGTTGTGACTGGAGATATGAAGTCCAGCTGGAGGCCAGTCACCAGTGGCATGCCCCAGTGGTCAGTACTGTGGCTAATACTCTTCACTGTTTTCATTAACGACCTACCTGAGGGGGCAGAGTATGTCGTCAGCAGTTTTGGTGGAAGAGAAGCTCAGCCTGAGGCTGGTGATGTGCATCTGCAACCCAGAAAGCCAGCTATATCCTGGCCTGCATCCAAAGAAGTGTGACCAGCAGGGTGACGGAGGGGTTTCTACCCCTTTATTTTCCTCTTGTGAGACCTCGCCTGGAGTCCTGCATCTAGCTTTGGAGCCCTCAACTCTGGAAGGATATGGATCTGTTAGAGTTTAGAGGAAGCCACAAAGATGACCAGAGGGCAGGAGAAGAATCTCATCCATATGTATAAATGCCCGATGGGAGAGGAGTAAAGATAGACAGGCTTTTCTCAGTGGTATCTGGTGAAAGGACAGGAGATAATGAGCACAAACTGGAATACAGGAAAATCCCATTTTAGTGTAAGAAGAATAATTTTTGCAGTGAGGTCTGTCAAAAACTGGAACTGGTTGCTCTGAGTAATGTCAGGTCAACTAGCTGAGCCTGCTCCAAGCAGGGGCTTAGATTAGACAATTTCCAGAGGTGTCTGCCCACATCACCCATGGGAGCAGTGAAACCTCTTGGTTGGCAGGAGAATGCACAGTTCCTTTGAAGGGATTTCTACGGTCAGAGAGAAATCTGGGACAGAGCGTGCATTACTCCAGCCATAGCAGCTGCTTTTGCTAGGTACACCCATAGTAACAGAGGAGGAGCTTTAAACAAAAGAGTATGTAAACCATCCTACAAGGCTTCTCCACAGAGGCACAGTCCGTACTGGTCAAGGGAGTTTTAGCTTCCTGGAGCTGGGCGTATGTTCCTCTAACACAACACAGCTGCGTGGATGAACACCCATCCCATTGCACTGGAACTGCTTTTGGCACACTCCAGGTATCTGAACTTGTGGCTCTTAAGCTGTTCCACAGATGAAACTCTCGAGTGCTGAGAGTGTACTGTCAGGGCTAGAAAAAGAGGCTTTTCCGTGCTAATGGATTTACTGCCTCTCTGATTTCCTCGAAGCACTGCTAAATGTGTCATGCAGAAAGGTGGTTTCATCAGCAATTCTGCTTGGCTGGAGGGAAAAATGCTTTCCATTTTATTTAGTTGGTTGGTTCAGCATGAAGTCTCTCTTGGCAGGTCAGTTGGTTCCTAAGCACTCGGAAAATGCCATTTACCATTCCTTTGCCATGAGCAAAAGGTGAGCTCGTAACCTTGCCAGCTGTGGTTGATGTGTGCAGACCTGCTGGCCAGGTTGTGTTCCAGCCTCCATCATCCTTGGCTGCCCTCTATTTACAGAGGTTTGGAAGTGTCTCTGGGATGTTCCTCACCAGAGGATGTCGGGTGTCGTACATGTGCTGGAGTTCATCTGGACGGGAGGGACTTTTAGGGGAAATGCACATCTGCTACTCCTTAAGTGTGACCACTGTCAAGGTTTCCATCCCTCCAGCAAAGCAGCAATTAGCCAAAGGCTCAGCAATCTCTGTTTCAGGAGGAGAGGGTAAGGGAGTGAATATTCAGGATAACTGATTTCTTTTTTTAACTGAAGACATTAGTTTTGTTTTAATTTACAGTATATTGAGTCAGTGTCTTTCACGCCCACAGCTGTGTGGGAGGAAATCTGCTGGAGGGCTTGGTCAGGCAGGATTCCATGTGTCTTCTGTAGCTTTGAGCAAGATACACCTTGCAAGGGACCTCGCAGAGCCGCTTGTTAAGGATGCCACTCAGCTCCTGTGCTTGGCTTTGCTCCTCAGGCAGGAGAGTTCCTTTTGAAGGGTGTGAGCCTGCCCAGCAAAACAAATGACATTGTTTTCACATGGTGTAAAACCACTCCCTCCACCTTCCCCTGCACCGCTGCCTGTATCCCGGCGGTAAATCCTGAGGGGAAGCAGTGGGCTGAGTCATCTGGCGCTGCCTGTACTTTTACAAAACAGAAAATCTGGAACACCGCAGAGGCCAAGAGGAGAAACTGATGCACAAAAGATGTTGGCCAGAGATGGTAGGCTCCCCATGCTCCTTTCTTGTCTTTGGGCTTGGTTGCTGACACAGGTCATAGGGTTTCAGCTGAGGTGATTGATGGGAGCTGGTTCAAGAAAGCCACTGGATGAGGCGTCAAACTGCTGGGCTAAATTTGCTTGTGTTTTCCTTGAAAAACCTTGTATGTTGGCTTAAGACAGGGAAGTGGGTGTGGAAAAAGGCTCGTAGAGGGATGGTCTTTGAAGACTTGTGATGCTTGCAGCCAAGCGGGCTGATTGTGCTTGCCTCACGGCACCCAAGGTGGTGGGGAGGCTTCCTGTGCAGCTCTGGCTGCTTCTGCTGCAGCCTGCAGTGATGTAACTTTGATCTTGCTCGCACTAAGGTAAACAAGAGTGAGCTCTAGGGGTTACTCCTAAGGCTGCTTTGCAGTGGGGTAACCTGCTGCATGGACACGCAGCCAGTGCTGTGACATGAGGGGACAGAGGCAAGCCTGGCTCTGCATCCTCAGCATTAGCTGGTTGTTTTGCAGCCTCCCCACATCCCCTCCTGTACCTTTTCCTCCCAGAGTAACAAAAGCAGAGCAGGGAGGTTTGGGCTATTGTGCTGGGTTTCTCCTTCCCTGACTTGCTCTGGCAGCTGGTCTCCTCTTAATGAGCAAAGTTGCCCGGGGATGCCATTTACCAGGGGAGGCAGTTCCCCCTGCACTGTTGCATTGATTTCTTGTGGTAACTGCGTGTCCAGCCTCGCCTGTGGGTGCTGTTCTTTCTTTCCATGATTTTTCCTGGAAAAGCTGCTTTTCACCAGAAGGGGCTGTGTTCGCAAGCTTCTTTCTTCCTGGAAGGGGTGAGATGAAATGACTTGTGGTCCTCATAGTGTACGATAGAATTGGGTGTACAGTGGAGAGGGATTGCTCCTTTCCTCTCTGAATATCCCACCCACACTATGAGAACAGGGAATTTGATGCTGAAGCCACTGGGCAGGAAATGGGAAGTGAATAAAGGAAAAGGCTCCTTCGCATGCTGCAAGTGTGACCCGTGGGACACGCTGCTCAGGCCAAAGTCACTGCTATTAGCTGAGATTTTCAAAGAGCTTCCTAACTTGATGTAACCCACACCTGCCAGACTTCAAAGCAGTAAGTCTGAATCTTGCCTTATGGCTAGGGAAAAATCAACCTGTGCACTAGGAAGAAATACAAAGCAAGTATGTCATGAGCTTCTTTATGAAGCTCATTGGGCACTCATTGGGTCATTGGGCACTGGAACAGGCTGCCCAGGGAGGTGATTGAGTCACCTTCCCTGGAGGCGTTTAAGGCACGGGTGGACGAGGCACTGAGGGGCAGGATTTAGTGTTTGATAGGAATGATTGGACTCAATGATCTGGTGGGTCTTTTCCAACCTGGTGATTTGATGATTCTTGAGCTTGTGAGGGCTTATAAAGCAGCTGGCGTGGGGCAGTTTGGTCTTGCAGGAGTTTGTGGAGTGCCAGGATTGATTGATGAATGCTGGCCCAAAGATCTCGACTACTGTTGAATCCCTCTGGCTCCCCAGGGCCTTGGTCTGGGATTTGAGATCAGGGGATTTCTGTTTGTTTAAGAATTTTTTATTATTATTCATTTATTCCTACAGATACAGTTTTCATCATTGCTTAGTCTGTGGCTTTCAGCTATCTTGAAATGAAAAGAAAATCCATGTTTGTCTTCCAGCACCTTGGGAGCCAAGGGAAGCCTTAGCCAGAGCCAAGATGTAACGTGGCAATACAAACACTAATATCTGATGTTCCCCCAGATTTGTAATTAAGAGCTGATGATCTTCCCAAGGTTACCAGGAGGACACTAGCCTACAGGACCCAGTTGTCTGGCTGCCATAACACTAAACCTGTTCCTATGGCAATGAGCTGATTGCTTTTACTTTAGTGCTGATTTCAGGGATTTGGGGTTTTTTTATTTAAAATGAGTGTTGCTATGTATCTCCCTTCTTCCTGATGCAGCCAGGATCTCAGCACAGTTTCTCAGCACTGCAGCATCCCATAAGGGCTGCAGGCAGTGCCAGACACTCTGTGGGGACGTCGTGAGAAGCAGCCCTTTTCCCAGGGGTCCATCAGTCCTAATACCATCATGGAGGTGAAGGGGGTCTGGGCAGCTCCAGCGATTTCTGCAGGGGGCTGTGCTGGGGCTGCCATTCCATCCTTTTTTTCTCATAGTATTTTTGTCGGAGGAATGCACCTCCTGACCTCGCTGCTTGCAACGCTGCCTGGGAGAGCAGAGCACTGGGAAGAGGGGTCCCGGCCATGCTCCAGCTGTGACTTGCCAAGCTGTTCCTATTTTGGGAATGGCTGGGTGTTTCCAGGTCCCCTGGGTATGTGCTGCATTTGCCTTCTTGCCTTTGTTTTAATGCTCCTTGGACAATAACGAGGACCTGGAAACCAGCCATAATTTATGATCTATTTTTTTCAAATTGGGTTAGCAGAAGATAAATGCATCCTTACCCACCTCTCCCCTTTTGGCAGAAGGGATGCCTGAGTAGGAACCATACAGGGAGGCTGTGTTGGTGCAGGTACCAGCCAATTTTTATACCTGGTTGGTGCTACCAAGCCTCTTTTTTTGTAGCAAGGGAAAGAAAAGGTGGGTTTGACCTCTTAAGTGTTTGGGTCCTGCTTCCTGCCTGTACTAGAAGGTGCAGTGTGCTAGGAAAGAGCAGAGTGTACGTCTCGGGAGCTCCTCTCTGCTTGCTGGTTGGGATGCTTTTGGATGTTTTAAACTGCCAGTTAGAAAAGCCCAGGCATGCTTCTGCCTGCTCCAGCCTGCTTTACCACTGAGACATCCCTCCCCCAGCCTGAGCATGGGCTCAGATCCCATCACAGACTTGCTTAAAGGATAGTTGTGTGTGAAAGGATGCATCATCCAGGCATGTTTGACCTCCTTAGTTGAGGCAGGGCCATAAATAGGCCAGGCACAATAGTATTGCATTTAGTAAATGCCTGCCCTTCCTAGTTGCTAAAATATGGGATTTATTAGTAATGGATTAAGGGAAATATGTGAATTTAACACACCTTTCAGGTTGTGCACCTACTGTGCTTGGCACATGCAGGATCTAGAGGGCTTTGCTGCAGATTACACCTAAGTCTAAGTGCAGTCACTGAGCAGAGATAACTATGGGGATGGTTCCCCCCAGGCTCCTCTGCTCCAACTCCGAATCCTCCCTTCGCTGCATGACTGTAGCTGTGTGTTCCAGCCTCCTCATTTCCCTCTTTTTCATGGGCATCCTGAAAAGATTTTGTTCAGCAGAGCTACCATCTGCAGTCCTTCTGGAAACCAGATGTGTCAGCTCAGCAAGACATCCTGCCTAAACGTTTTCAAACAGAAGTTTAGGGCTGCCTTGCGACTCTTGGTTCAGGAGTTGTTTGTTTTTCAACATTGGTTTTCTGTCTTGTGTCTCTTCCTCTGCAATAAGGCCAGATCCTGATCTGACTTCTACCAGTCAGAAAAGCAGCAGCTCATACTGAGTTGGGTGGCATGAAGGGAAGGCTGAAGCAGAATCTTCTGAAAAATGACTGAGAATGCGGCAGCAGTTTCCTAACCCATGTATTGATGCAGGGAAAACCCCTCGCAAAAGCTGCTGGGCATCACCCTGGTAGGCTTGCTTGCTAGGACCACTGTTGGCCACAGGAGATGGGAAGGAAAGCAGGCAGGTTAGGACATCAGTGACCCCTTTGCTCTAGGAGAGAGCAACTGCCTCTATGAGAGATGAGCTTCTCCTGTCCCTGGGAGAGTAAGGAATTACTGTAACACAGCTGCAGTTCATTGGCCAAATTTATTGGTATTTCCCAGCTGCTTTGGGCTTTTGGGCTAATACAGAAGGGCCATAAACTTAGTCTGCTAGTGCAGTTAACCAGGAGCTATTAGATCTTTGTAGCACAGCTCTGAGATGAAATTGTCAGAGCTGCCCTGATGAATCTAGTCCAGGAGAACTGTACTGGCACAGAGAAGTCTGATCCTGGTATCTTCTTGCACATAAAGCAAATAGAAGATTTTTCTGCTGGATTTCTCTATTTCCTTCCGGAGGATTCTCCCATCAGGAGCTTGCTGGGTTTTTTTATTCAATTTTTTTTTTTTTAGTGAAGATGCACTAAAGTATTTTTCATTGAAGTTCTTCTGGGCTTGGCTGGTATTTTCTGATCATTACAATTGCCATAAGGGCTGTTTCTTCCCACAAAATCCAAGATCCCTAGGCCTGAACCTCAGAGATCTCTGCCTGTGTCTTGGGGGGCTCGTATCCCAAGGAACAGTACAACATGTATACCTGTTTGTGTAGGGGAATGACTTAAATGGGAGAGAGCTGCTCCAGAGGAACTGGTATTTGGTTTGCAGAGGAGTTGCCTGTGGTGCCGCACAATCTGAGTTTGGTTTTGGTCCTCAGTCCCTGCCATTCTAGAGGAGAGCCTTGGTAGCCTGGTGGGGTTATTGGCTACTGAAAGGTAGTGGATTCTGTCTTTTATTTTCTCAAAACCAAACAAAATCACCAAGCTTAGGCTTTCCATTGAATGTGGAGTGGTTTGTGGTTTCCTGTTTCAATGAAAGACAGCTTGCATTTGTTTCATCTTGGTTCTTCACTGGTGTTTTGGGTTCCCCAGAACTTGACATCTGGATCTGACATGAATTGGGAAATTTCTGCAGTTCTGCCTTGTGCATGCCTGCATAAAACTAGTTTCCTGGTAAGAGGACACCCTTCTCTGTACTAAAATTAAAACTTTATTGGTGGACTTCAGTGGGCCTGTATAGATATATATCAGATGAAGATACAGCTCGGGTAGATACTGTGGTGATCACACATAAATAATGTGATCTCTATGCATACATGGAGCATTTCTGTGCTCTCAAATGGTTGCTCCTTTTACATGTAACCCAATTTATTCTAAAATAAACCTTCCTGCCTCCAATGATGTTCTAAGGTGCAGGTAGACCTGCCTGGCCTGTTATGCTGACATAGCTAAGGAACACCCCTTTCCAGCCAGTGACTACACAGGTTAGTAGTAAGCCTAGTTGCCTTTACTCCGTGGCCCAGTATCCCAGTTGGCTGCTGGTGTTAGGGTCCAGCTGATGGTACCACTGATCTTCCAAGAGCGAATTTTGAAGAGGTGTCTTGGCTTCTGTAGCAAGATGTGTTTGCCAGTCTGCCGCTATGTCTCAATATAAGGCACTTTTAATATACTTTCTTGTGATGAGTTCTTGGTCAGGAGTGGCTACATTTATACAAAGATTGTGTTGTTTTATTCAAAACTGTGTTAGGAGCTTGTGAAAGAGGTGCCTTGAGACCTGTATGGATAAATGATAGAAAGTGAAAGCTTCCATTCCTTTGAGATTATGGTTGGATCCACAAGTCTGAAGCAGATGGGATGCAACACAGCTTGAACTAAATCCACAAGGGGCACTTGAACGCTGAGACAATTTTCAGTAAATACTTTGTGTTATGACATCCTGTGAGCTTCCTTAGAGTTTTACTGGAAGCCTGTTTAAGCTTGCCAAACTTCCAACAAAGCTTTTTCTTGCACACTTGACAGATAAGCATCTCAAGCACCTTAACTGCAGGAACCCACTGAGCTGGGAGTGGGGCAGTGGAGAGGGGCTGGCTGTGCCACGTGCTGCTGCGGGCGCTCATTCCTCCAGTCTGACTCACCACATCTCACCTGCACCTGGTGAGACAACACAAGTCCTGTTTGCCTTCAGAGGGCTGTTGACTCATTTTAGTTGTCTGTGTCACTGTCTGGATGTGACCATGGAGTGGAAGAGTTTCTGCTGTAAGGGAAAAGGTCAAGAAACTGGGCATTAATGCCTTCCGGTAGGGAACAGATGATGGGAAGAAATGGCCCTGGTGTAACACAAGCTTTGGGATCATTCCAGAGCTGCAAATCTTTTGGCCTTGGTTTTTATTGCAGACCTCTAGCTTTGGCTCTTACTCTTCTGGAAGTGTTTAAACCTCCTGGTGGAAGAGGATGAATGGTGAGTTTGTTGTGAGCTGCTTCAGCTTGCAGAAGAAACCGGAACAAATATTTCTGCTTGTTTCAGCTGTGCTTTTGCTGTTGCAGCTTCATGTTTGTTTGAATCCTCAGTTCAAACCCTCTCATGGCATAGTAGAGATGTAAAAGCAGCAGAAATTTAGCAATGATCCTTGGTGACTGGAAATCAGTTTTGCATTCAGATCGATCTCTTACTAACACCACACCTCCGCAGCTGAAGTAGTGCTGCTGATCTAAAAGGTCAATCATCGCAGAGCAAATATCAGTGTTCGTGGACTCATGGAAGCCTTTGAAGCCTTTGCTTTAAGTGAAATCCCTACAATAAACTGGGCCATATACAAACCCAGTCCTCTAGGAAATGTCATATCTCTGAAGGTTTTGCAGAAACGTTCTGTTTGGGAATGATGAAAGCAAGGTAGCTATTAAACTGAAAAGAGAAATAGGAACAAGAGGTGTCTAGTTTTTGACGGTGGCATCTTCCTCATGTTTTCAACAGTTACAAGCGTTTTCTGTAAAAATGTTTTGAGAAACAGATATTCATGAAACTGCCTTTCTAATACAGGCTGAGGAGCACTGAGAAAGCTAAAGAAACTTTTTTGGCAGCAGTTCATCTTTCTTGGCCTAGTGTACTTGCCCAATCTGTGTCCCTTTTAAATTCTAATGACTTCCTCAGGCATCACAAACACTCTGGCCTTGTCAGTTTTCTTTTTGAAGTTTGCTTCTCATAATGCAGCCTTTTCTGAAGAAATGCTCCTGCTGTCAGTCAGCTAAGTAGTCCAAAACACTCCCCTGCTTCAAAATAATTTCATTCCTTTTCAGTTACAAAGAGTGGTTCTCCTGTTGCTGGCTGCTGACTCACGCAAGAAAGGTAGCAGCCTTGTGTCAGCCAGGAGACCAAGTTCCTGCAGCCACCTAAAACAGGGCAGAAAATATGAAACGGGGCATGGACAGGTGGGAACTGTAGTATAATTGGGGTTGAAAAAGACCTCTAAGATCGTCAAGTCCAACCGTCAGCCCATCCCCGTTGTGCCTACTAAACCATCTCCTGAAATGCCACATCTGCATACTTCTTTTAACCCTTCTAGGAACAGGTATACCATCACTTCTCCAAATAGCCTGTTCCAATGCTTCATCACTCATATGATAACTAATTTTTTGTAATACCCATTTTAAACCTCCCCTGGTGCAACTTGAGTGCATTTCCTCTCATACTATCACTTGCTACTCGGGAGAAAGAGACCAGCACCCACTTTGCTACAACCTCCTTTTAGGTAGTTTTAGGGGAGTGATAAGGTCTCCCCTCAGGCTCCTCTTCTCCAGGCTAAACAATCTCAGTTCCCTTAGCTGCTCCATGTAAGACTTGTTTTCCAAACTCTTCATCAGCTTTGCCCTCTGGACACACTCCAGCACCTCAATGTCCTTCTTGTAGCGAGCGTCTTGAAACTGAATGTAGTACTTGAGGTACAGGCCCACCAGTGCCAAGTGCAGGAACACAATTCCTTCCCTACTCCTGCGGCCACTCCATTTTTTGATACAAGCTAGGGCGCTCTTGGGCTTCTTGGCCACCTGAGCACGCTGCTGGCTCATGTTCAGCCAGCTGTTGACCAGCACACCCAGTGAAGTAGAGGTCTGGGTGCATTAAGAGAAAACTGTGTTGGTGGAGCTGGAGCTTGAGCATTAATCAGTGCTGGGTTAGTGTCTTTGTTGAAGCTTAAGGTATCGGCCCCATCACTGAAGTTTTGTGCTTTGACTTAAAAGGCTGCCTATGATGAAAGGTCAGTATTGAAGAAAGTGCACTTCTGAAAGATCTCTAATGTATGTAACTTCACAGTAGCCTTTCCTAGGTTTGCAGGACCTGTTTATTGAGTGCTGCAAAAGAGGAGTCTGCAGTTTTCCCCGGAGATACCCAAGACAGCAGAGAGGCAGGGGCTGTGAGCACCATGCTGTCCCACAACACTGTCTCCAGGATCTGAGTGTGATCTCTGCACAGTGCTGTGCTGTGTGAGCATGTGCCTGCACCTAGCTAGATGCAGACTCAGTGGTGTTTTTGAGGTGTCTTTTTCTGCACCAGGGTTTTCCCTTGTCATTTTTTGCTTTATACCAACATGCAATGCTCATAGTCAAATGCCCTTTTGAGATGACACCCTAGACATGAGAGATGTGGGTAAAATGTGTTGGAGTGTTGCCTGTGAAGCACCCCAGGTGAGGATGGATAATCATGGGTGGGGAAAGTGCAATGTGTTGTTTTGTTGCTGAGAGGTTCCTATAGAACCAATCTCTCTTCTACATCTCTGAAACTGTTCCCTGTACTTTCCCTGGTCCCCAGGTGGGAAAATTTGTAGAAACATGAGTTGGTGTGTCCCACCTGGAAATTTCAGACAGTTGTTATTCAAAATGGAGAGGAAATTTGAATTGTATGTTTCTTGAATGCCGTGGAGGAGCTGAGGAGTTTGATGTCTTGAGCAGCACTCAAGAGCTTTTGGTCTGCATTTTGTGCAGCGTATGGCCCGTTCAGCCGCTTACCCAGACTCTGTAACAGATGTCCCTGCTGAAGGCTGCGATGGAGCTGATCACTTCTCCCTGTCCTTTACGTCCTACTAACAGGCCAAACATACCCCATTAGGTAGTTTTTTGTGCAGGTGAGTGTCAGGAGGCAGCAACTGTGGGTAGACAGCGAAGTCCTATCAGTGCCAGTGTAAGAGAAATTACTGGCGTGGGGTGACTGCTGGACAGAAATCTTATTTTGTGGGGGCAAAGAAAAGATGATTGCTTCTTGTTTTATCCAAAGTCAGGTGTTGAAGAACTAGGCACCATGGTAAGTGGAAGGTTTTCAGTGGACCAGAAGGAGACTTGCAGTGGTTACATGCCAGTTACTGTTTGAGACAGAACTCACTGGGTGGGAAAGCCCATGCTCCTTCCCTTCTGTGTTAACGTAAGGAGGATGGAGCGGCTCCAAACGAGATGAATTCAAATCCCTTCAGTTAGGGGAGGGATTTGAATTAACCTCCCCACCTCAGAGGTAGGAGTGAGAGGTCTTTGGGGATCCAGCCTCTTCCCACTCCCTCTTTTTTCTTCCCCCCCAAACAAATGAGTGAAATCAAACTGACTTTATCTCAGGAAAAAAACCCACATTTTTTATTATTTTCAGTGAATTCTGCAATGAAAAACCTAACAACTGGGAAGTGTTTTCGTAGTCATTTATTTTTCCTTTTCTTCACCTACCTGTCTGCTGCTCAGAAAGCCCTGGCAAGCAGATAACAATAGAACAAATTAAATTGGAACAAACCACAAAAGAAACAATCTTTGTGTTTTTCCTAACCTAAGAAGATTGAAAGGCTCTGTGGCTTTGTACTCCCTGGCTGCTTTGGCTTTGCCCTTGGGGCTGGAGCTTAAGTACAGATTTGGTGGAAGGAAAGTCAAAAAGTTGAGTAGATGTTTGCGGTGGCAGCCTAGGATCCATCCCTAAGCAACAGCCAAAATGCATTGCTGTCTAAACAAGTAGGCAAAGCAACATCTCTGCCTCCTCTTTTTCTCTTGGCCATCAGCAAGCTGAATGACCAGTGGTTTTTGATATATTCTCCACAATGCTGGAAGGCTGCTGGGTTGGATGTGGGTGGTTGTTCCTTACCAGCTGGCCTGCAGTTGTGAGGATGTACATCTCTTTATGCCTGTGAGTGCTAGAAAACTATCTTGAGGGCAGTTCGTGCTTGCAAGATGCTAATCATGTCTTCAACTGAATTGCTTCCAGCGCCAGAGGCAGAGCAGTGGACTAGCCAGGCAGTGCTGAGCACTAAGTAAATAATGAGTTCCTTCAAGTTATTACTTTTCATTAAAAGCTATTAATTTATTGGCACTTAACTATATTACCTTTTCACCTTTTGGATGGAAAACATAGCCATGTGGCTTTGAGTGAGGACAACATGGCCTGCCCTAATTGCAGGAAGCCAGATATGAGCTGCTGATCCCCAATCACTGCTACCTGAATAAATCAGGCAAGGAGGGAGGGGTCCTTAGTCACTGAGAGCGGTATAAGCTTTCATTGACATGTAATGCTGAGAAAAGAGAAATGCCAGGCTAGGTAAATTCTAGCCAAGCTACAACGATACTTCCAAAGTCTTTTTAAGAGGGAGATGAAAGAGTCAAATGTGAGTTTAGAAAAGCTCCAAGGAAGCTGAATTTGCTGGGAGTGCTTGAACGCGTTCATCAGCAGTTTCTTGTCACAGATTTTCTGCTGAAATGGTAAATGAAAATAATGACCTAACTCTTAAATCTGTGATAGGATTAGTGATACCTTCAGCATATTTATGTAATGGGCTTCAGAGATTTAATTCAGAGTATTGTTCCCAGTCTGGATAACTGGCTCTCATTCATGTAAACAAAGTGCAAGACAGACAAAGTAAGAAAATCTTATTTATCCGGTAAGTGGTTGTTTTGCTGGTTTGAGAGCTGTCTTTCATTTCCCATGCCTCACAGCCCAGACAGAAAGGGAGTTTTCCAGTTCACATGATAAAAAAGAAACGCCAGTATTTCTCCTGGTTCTCTGCTGCCTCAGCCCCTTGGACTCCTGCAGGACCCTGCTGAGGAAGAAGGGAGAGGTGTGATATGGTTGTCTTGTCCTGAGCATCTGTTTTCCCACCCGTGCATCTCTTTTTCTGCTGCTCAGTGATGAGACTCAAGCCTGGGTTGCAAATGCTGGCTTCTCCTGTGATCCTAGTGATAAAACAAGGTTTACTTTTCAGTCTCAGCAGCTCTTTCAGTACTTGCCTCTCACATACCTTGTAAGAGATTCCATGCAGCAAAGCAGCCGTGGGCAGTGGGACGGATCCATCACTGTGAGTCAAACTAAGAGCTATCCCTTATATATGTCACTGTAGAAGTTGCTTATTTCAGTATGTAAGTGTCTATGACTTCTTCTATCCCTGCTCCATGAGATTGACTGTCACACCATGTGGGACCTGGATCCATAGAGACACAAACAGAGCCTCATGTTGTATCTTCTCACACAGTGGTGTGGAGCTCCAGCAGTCTCTGCGGTACTGGCATCCTGACCCTTTATCTGCACTGGTTACACACTGTTTTGCATATTGCTGTCACTTGTACCAATGAAATCCTGGTTTATGAGATGTATTGTATCACTGGTTTGCCTCCAAGTATTGTCACCTGTGTTTTAGCAGGATATGTTTCTTTCATACAGTAGATGGGAACTGTGTTGGAAAAGTGATTTGCATGAGCTGTTGCATAACTTGGGTGGCTTCTCTGAAGCTCCTCGCAGTGAGAGACACTTGTTTTCCCTGAGGCAGCCAATACTTCAGTTTATGAGTATTGGACAAAGAGGGTCTACTAAGAAAACATCGTTTATTGGGCAACGTAAGGATTAATAACACAGATATCAAATGGTACCAAAAACTTGTACTCTATTTGGGAAACCTGTTGAGTGATGAAAGCAGTGTTTGGGGTGTGAAGCAGGGCAGAGCTTCTGTTTCTCTGGAGCGTTGCTACAGTGTTAGGACAACATTGGTGTTTCCCCACAGGGCACATGTGTCTGGAAATGTCTCGTGTGGTGCCCCGCTGCTCTGGTGATCCATGGCAAACAGGGGATCTGCCTGCTCCTGAGAGGCTGCTCCTCCACCCTGACTTCAGTGAAACGTCTCATTGGAGGTGTGGGAGAGGAATAGAGGTGGCATCTCTGTAATGTAGGAGCAGCGATGTCCAACCCTGCCTTCAAGTCACCTTCTGGCATCTGTGCCCTCCCTGTGCATGTGGGAGGGTGGGCGAGAGCTGTGGTGGCAGATGATGGAGATGCTGGGATGTACTCGCTGAGCACTGGTGATTCATGGTAGGAGAAGGTTTGTAATTTGGCCTCTGAAGTACTGTGCAGTCACTTCTGAGCCTTTCCTTTCCACACCTCTTACCCCTAAACTGAATTTTGGTAAATGTTGGTTTGTTTTGAATCCTGTTGTTGGGAAGAGGGTAAGCTTTGGTCCTTGGTGATGTCTGTGGATCGCAGGGGTGGAGAGTGGGGTGTTTTGAGCAAATTTGCCTGCTGATGATTATTATAGAATCATAGAATTATTTGGGTTAGAAGGGACCTTAAAGCCCATCCAGTTCCAACACCCCCTGCCATGCACAGGGACACCTCCCACTGGATCAGACTGCCCAAGACCCCATCCACCTTGGTCTCAAACACCTCCAGCAAGGGGGCATCCACAGCTTCCCTGGGCAACTTGTACTAGTGTTCTGGGATTCCAGAGAGAATCTCTGGTTTGCACATTTCTATATCAACACCGCTGAGGTGCATGCGCACTCCCTCATGTGGACTGAAGTCCTGAAGGAGATGGACAATGACTGCACGGAATGTTTGGATAAGGGAATGAGCAAGATTATTAAGAAATCTTGCAATCAATTAACGATGTTGCTCTAGGTTCTGCCAGCCTACCCTACTATATTTCAGGATACTTAAAAACCTGTTTTTCCCCTGCATTAGTTGCAGTATCCTTATGTAGTCCTCCTGCAGGAACAGAGGCTCAAACCTGCCTGTTGTGGCTTGATGAGCCCCTGCTGCAGAGGGAACTGCAAGGAAAAGACTGGGACTCCAGGGCTGTATGTCTGTCATTCTCCCTGACCCCAGAGCTCTTGCTTTCTCAAACATAACTGCTTTCCCTTTAGTTATGTTTCTATTGTTTGTTGGAGAAATGATGCCATTAAATCAACAGAGAATGGTGGGAAAATGCTTTCATATGAGGCCTTCAGAGGGTGTGTGCGTGTGTGTGTGTGTGTGTACGTGTGTCCTCTTTTAAAAAAAACAACGCAACCCTCTGTGTATCTGGCAGCTTCCTTTAATTTGTGTCTTGCCTGCAAGAAAGAAATGAATCTCCAAATATTTTTGGCAGTTAACCTCTTTTATTTGTATCAAAGTGGTACAAACTGTAGGATGTTGTTCCAGAGCTGTTGTTCACCATCATTGTGATACTTAAGCTCTTTAGGACCTTGCATTTTTCCAGTCACTGTTTTGGAAATGTGGTATCCTGTGCTTCCTTTTTCCCTGAGAAACTGGGGTCCTCTGGCCACAGGCATTAGGACAGCAGTGTGCCCACTATTCTGCTGCTGTTCTGTAATGCAGAGAGGAATGGAAATGTGCTTTCCTCTAGACATGGCCATGAAGGAGGGCGATGCAAAGTCTGCCACGGTATTTTAACTACAGTTGTGCTCCCTAACCAAGGGAGCTTGGCTCCAACAGCTTTGGCAAAGACTTGAGCTGAGGTGCAGGGGCACATGCTGCCACCTTTGCAGAACAATGACCATGTTAAGGCAGAGAAAAAGGCTGGGCTCACACTGGATTTGAACAGCAGAGTCCTGCATATTTGTGTCACATAATTGTTTTTTGCATGTTCCTTTTTCTTGGAAACAGGTCTTAGCCCAGGAAGGGGCTACTGTGCTTTATGTTACATGATAAACTATGGATGTCCTTCCAGTAGCAGGTCAGGTGGTCACCAAGCCCCCAGGTGAAGTCCAGCGCAGAGTGATGGAGAAGCGAACAAAACTTCACAAGACAGGGAAAACCAAAGCAAAACAACAACAACAAAAAAATCCCTCAAAACAACCAATCTTAGCTGAAAATCGAAGGAATAAAGGGGGGGAAAAAACCAGCAGAGGGGCCGGTGGGGGGGAGAATGGAATAAATGGTGGCAGCTTTAGAGGAAATTGTGTCTCTCTGCTATGCCACTGTAGGATTCAACTCCAGGGCTTGGCAGCAAGCACAATTTATGCTTTGTAAGGATTGTTGGGATTATTTTCCTACCCACTAGGA
>WAAB01010741.1:182816-198268 GCA_013389865.1 Piaya cayana
GTGTGTGTGTGTGTACGTGTGTCCTCTTTTAAAAAAAACAACGCAACCCTCTGTGTATCTGGCAGCTTCCTTTAATTTGTGTCTTGCCTGCAAGAAAGAAATGAATCTCCAAATATTTTTGGCAGTTAACCTCTTTTATTTGTATCAAAGTGGTACAAACTGTAGGATGTTGTTCCAGAGCTGTTGTTCACCATCATTGTGATACTTAAGCTCTTTAGGACCTTGCATTTTTCCAGTCACTGTTTTGGAAATGTGGTATCCTGTGCTTCCTTTTTCCCTGAGAAACTGGGGTCCTCTGGCCACAGGCATTAGGACAGCAGTGTGCCCACTATTCTGCTGCTGTTCTGTAATGCAGAGAGGAATGGAAATGTGCTTTGCTCTAGACGTGGCCATGCAGACTCATGAAGGAGGGTGGTGCAAAGTCTGCCACAGCATTTTAACTACAGTTGTGCTCCCTAACCAAGGGAGCTTGGCTCCAACAGCTTTGGCAAAGACTTGAGCTGAGGTGCAGGGGCACATGCTGCCACCTTTGCAGAACAATGACCATGTTAAGGCAGAGAAAAAGGTTGGGCTCACACTGGATTTGAACAGCAGAGTCCTGCATATTTGTGTCACATAATTGTTTTTTNTGAAAATCGAAGGAATAAAGGGGGGGAAAAAAACCAGCAGAGAGGCCGGTGGGGGGGGAGAATGGAATAAATGGTGGCAGCTTTAGAGGAAATTGTGTCTCTCTGCTATGCCACTGTAGGATTCAACTCCAGGGCTTGGCAGCAAGCACAATTTATGCTTTGTAAGGATTGTTGGGATTATTTTCCTACCCACTAGGAAAGGAGCTCGCTAGGGCCTTCTCTTCGGGATATTTACCCTAGAAAGAGGGTCCTCATTAAGACCCTGCCCTGCCTGACTTGGACCGATTTTTTTCTAGTTGGCAGTTGTCTTGATTTAGTTTGATCCTTACTTACCCTCCTGGCTACTCTGCTGATGTTTCTTTAGTGGCTTCCCTGATGTTTTCCTAGTTCGATTCTGCCCAGCAGGAGTTGCTGCGTTACGCAAGTAATAGGTGACCTGGTCCCCAGCGTGCTGAGGATGCAGCACTTCTCACAGCAACAGTCCAATCAACCCCAGATCCCAGCATAGTTTTCCGTGGCACTTAGGTCAGCAGATGAGGACATATCAACACACATTGCTAATCACCTGAGCACAGACCTGCAATCTGCAGCCTAGAAGAACTTTGGAGTCTAACGGGCACTCTGCTAATGCTACAAAGGGAAAAGGCACTGGCTTCTATCAGATGTTTCCCAGCAAATTTGTTTGGCAGCGTGAGACCTACAATGACTCACCATTTTGTCTGTCATGGGAAGAATGAGACCCTTTGCAAAGAAAGGCATCACTGTGTTGCCCCTGCAGTTTCATGCATATACCCTTTACTGCATATAATAAAGCAATAAGGCACCGAGATACAACGTTGCTCAGTAAAAACTCCTCACAACACAGTAATTTTCATGTTTTTGCTTCTATTCTCTCTTCCTTTTTTTGTCTTAATTTTTCTTGGATGCTGTTTCCCACCTTCCAGCGGAGGGAAGAGACGTCTGCTGTTTGCTCAGTTAACTGAAAAAAGCTTTGTGTGCATTTTCTGCTGCCGTTTTGTTAAAGTTCAGAGTTCTGAGGTTAGAGTGGCTGCTTCTCAATAAAAGTCTTGTTCGAACTTCCAGAGCAGCCCACGCAGAGCTGCTTGGGTTCATCTGTGCAGTTCACAGCCCACAACCAACAAGACGCATTGTTTGCCTCTCTCCTTCCATGATTCATACTTTGCAACAAAGAGAAGCCCAATGCTCCCAACGTGAGTGTGAAACCATGCGGTGCAGGATTTTAGATACATCAATAGAAGCAGTCTGGGTTTTTTCCTTCCTTGTGAGTGGTCATTATGTCTGGAAATCAAACAGCTTTGTGGCAGTGGTTGTAACTGTCTGATAATTGTCAGATTTAATAGGGGAAGTAACAAAACTGTAAAACTGGAGAACTATGTTATTTTGAGAAATTACCTCAGGTTTGTAAATTTTGCCTTTTATTTCATTTAATCTAGCAGTGACAAAGTTAATTGTTTACTAGATGCTTAGTGGTGGGGTTTGTGTGGGTTTTTCTTTGCTTTTCTTTCTTTGATAATCATAGCATTTCTCATTTTGCTGTGGGGAGCTTTTCTTTTTTTTTTTTCCTACAGATATTTATATATTTATAATTCTTTTTCTGTAGAGAAAATAATGAAGACATTTAAACTGGCTAACACTGGGTTGGGCTTTTTCTTCTTTTCCTATGTAAAGCTAGAAGAAGGAAGTGTGGCCAGGTTTCTGATAATCAAAACCAAGCTGGCAAACCTTAGTCCCACGTGTCTGCTTTTTTTCCGCTAATCAGCTTAGGTGAACCCTGCTGGAGTTTCAGTGTGGTTAGGTTGTGTTTTGAGGAGTGGCCTTTTGGGGTTCAGCAGATGTTGCTTTTTCCTAGTGCTGTATTTCACAGAATAATTAAGGTTGGAAAAAACCTCCAAGATCATCAAGTCCATCAAATGCCTGCTAAACCATGTCCCAAAGTGCCCCATGTACACACTTTTTTAACATCTTCAGGGATGGTGACTCCACCACTGCCTTGGGCAGCCTGTTCCAATGCTTCACCACTCTTTCAGTAGGATTTTTCTAGTATCCTTTCTAAAGCGTTCCTGGTGCAATGGTGCAACCTGAAGCCATTTGCACTTGTCCTGTCGTTTGTTACTTGGGAGAAGAGGTGAACATCTGCTTCACTGCAGCCTCCTTTCAGGGAGCTGTAGGGAGCAATGAGGTCTCCCCTTAGCCTCCTCTTTTCCAGACTAAACAACCCTCAGTTCCCTCAGCCATTCCCCACAAGACTTCAGACCCTTTTCCAGGTTCACTGTGTCCTTCCTTGCATTATGTTCCCCTGTAGCATTCAGAGCCATAACCACTGCAGAAGGGCCGATGCATCACTGTACTCTTTTTATCTCCTGCTCCTCTGCAAGACCCTGAAAGCAGGGGAGTGAGGAGGGTTGGTGTGCCTGGGGAAGGATCTGCTTTGCTGTTCTGGAAGGCAGCCCTGCGTTGGGGTTCATCCAGCTGTTACAGCTGTCATCGTGCACACATCTGCCTTTCCTCACAGCTGGGGAGAATGGTCTTCTCTGGCTGTCATTGTGGGCGACTTTTCCCTCTTGCAAAGGGCGACTGTTACTGTAAAACTCCAAATTAGCCAAAGAGGGCTGGGTTAGGTCCTCCTGCTCCACTGACAGCGCTCACTATTCAGCAGCCTGAATGCTGTCTCTGTGCCCGCCTGTCCTCTCTGCACACCCGTCAGCTGCCCCATTGATTTTACTCAGCAAGGGAAAAAAAGACACCAGGGCAAGAAAGGACCTGCTTTCTGCCAGAGCAGCCCCTGGGGAATCCCAGTGCTGGGTCAGTTGGAAATGGGGGCTGAAAGGCTGCTGTAGGATGTCTTGTGTGAAGGAGACTCTCCAGGGAGGCACAGGTACTTTGGGGTGCCCCTTGGGAGCCCCCTCTGCTCCTACAGCCTAATGGTTGCATGAGTCACGATACGTTTGCAGTTTCGCTGTCTCTGGACTTTCTAAGCTTTTTGGAGTGAAAAGCTTGGCATGCCACAGGCTGCAGGTATTTGCTGGGTAATTGAGTCTGTGCTGGTTGCCAGTGGCTTAGCCCAGCCCCTTCTAGGAGGGGTGACAGCAAAAGTACCAAACCCAGATCCTGCTTTTGGCAGGAGCGTGGGAAATTTCCTAGCCCTTTGGGATCCAAGGAGGGGTGGTTTGGGAGTGAGATCTGCAGGATAGGACACAGGAAGGCTAGGCTGATTTCTGATCTGCTGGCAAATATACCTGTATCAATGGACAAATCTCTTAATCTCTCTGTGCCTTAGTTTCCTGTGAACAAATGATACTTCTTATCTTTCACCTCTCATCTTGGAAGAGGAAAGCGTTTGTCTTCTAGTATGGCTCTTATTACAGTTCTTTGTTTGGTGGCTGGGGCCCCTCTACCTTCTTAAAATGAATAATTGAATTTAGATGAAATGATCTAATATAATCCTGCCCAGTGGTTACTAAAACACTTGAATGAAAGTTCATTCTGAGCCTGTCTTTCCATTTCCTCATAAGGCGAAGGCATGAAGTAATTAGATGTAGAAATAGGTTGTTATTGTAGCACAATGACAAAGATCAGTGGTTATTGGTAGGAATGGCTTTTATAATCAAGTTTAATGGTCATTTACCTTTCAGTGACCTTAGTGTCAGGCAAAATTGGCAGCTCTTTTGCAAGGAATGTGCTTCCTCAATGGGGGCTTTGCGAGCTGCTGCGTTTTTGTCTCTAGCTTCATATGAGCTTGGATAGGCGCTGCTGCAATGCAAAAGACTTTCTGTCTGCAAAGAAAGACCATTGGCTCCTGCCAAAAGAAGCCCTATTCAGTGCTATCCTACTGCCACTGAATTGCCATTGAAATCGATCAGTGGTGTCTCAAGCAATGCTTTGCTTATTACTGTAACCAAAGTTGTAGCCTTCAAAAAGAGAGAGTCTGGTCAGAGGGCTGACCAGGAATCTCCATAAAAAGGCCTGCATTGCCTTGTAGTAGAAGGAGGGAGAACATCTCTACGTGCAAGAGGAGCTGGTAGTTCTGGCTCCAACCTCATGTAAGTCCTTTTTGCAGCAGCAAAGAACTGATATTTCTATACACTTTGAAGTTCAGTTCTTTCACTGATAGTCATCCTCTGCTCATTCCAGATGCAAATCAGCCGGTTTTTCTGTTGGCTATGATGATCCTACACCAGTCTCTGTCACATGTTGCGAAATCATTATGGTTTTATCCAGTAACTGATGATACCTGTGGCCGTGCTTTGTAAGGAGATCATACCTTAGTCATATCTTGGGGCTTGAAAGGACTGGATTTGGTAGAGGTATTCACAGTGACCTTAGCTCTGAGTCTCTTCATTCTTCTGGACGAATCTCAGCCTTGGAGGTTATCTCCTGTTTTCCATAAAGTAGACTGAATTTTTGTAAGTGCTGTGGAGGTATTTATTTGAGATGGTGCCAGAATGATCTGGCTGGCATGTTCCTTGCCTCTGTAACTACTGCCCCACAGAGCAAGCCTAGCTACAGGAATCATCTCTTCATGTACCCTTATTTCTAAACTGTCAAGATAAGGAGAGCAAAACAATGAAGCTTGGGGGGAGATCCACTTGTTTCAGGCCACTTTGGGTAATCACCAAAGTGGTTTTGCCATGAGCATTTTCAATACGTCATCTTCATAGCATGATAGGTTGTGTATATGGGCTCTCAACTGGTTTTAGTCCTCTCTACCTTCTGGGAACTGCTGTGATTTTTGCTTGCACAGAGGATCATATAGACCCCTATAGTATTAATTCCTTTTACTTGCATTCATTCCTCTGTTAGTATTAGCTTGTTCTCCTTCTCATACGAGAGAATGAATGGTCACGTTCCTTCGAATGGCAGTTTATTTTTGCAGGTATCAGGCTTGGGTTGGGAATGTCCAACTAAAATCAGACAGAGTTGTGTAGAAGCACATGGTTTATATGCTGCTTCTTGCTGAAGAAGAGCAAAATTAATCTCTCTTTAAACCCTGAAGTCTGAACCCATTGAAGTCTGACAGAGTCTTTCCGTTGACCTCTGTGGCCCCAGGATCACATCCTAAATGAATTGCTTTGAGTCACTAGAAGCCTGAATTCAGCTTTGGTGGGCTGGAAAATGTAACCTACTGTATGGGCTGCACTATTCATAAGCGCTCGGCCCTCTATGTGTGTGTCTTAGCTGTGGATGCCTGGGAGAAGAATAAAGTCATTTTCTGCAGCCGTGGGGGTGGAGAAGGGAATGGGAATTATACCCTCTTTCCTGCGAACCCTGTATCATGATGCAGGCAGCTGTTGGGAGCTGACCTGCTTCTGAAGCTTCAAATTAAGGTTAGGTTTCTTTTGTGCAATTTCTTCTGATCTCATCCCCGACACATAAATGCCCTGTCCAGCAGGAAATGACCTCAACTCAGATTTTCTGAAGTGGGCCACTGGAGCAGATGAGTGAGTATAGCAAGGCTGTGATTTACCCCAATGGAGTTCCCTTAAACGCAGAAGAAGCAGAGTCCTTGAAGCTTAAGAGAAGCCGGGATGAGTGCATTTGACACCAAATGCTCACCATTGATTGTTTAATATCAATAGCATCTAATTTTGTTGTCAGCAAACTGTAAACTATTTGTTTCCTTGTAGTCTGAGAAAAAAGCTCTTATTTCTTGAAGTGATTCTTGCTTTCTCTGGGTGACAGTGAGTTATAGGTGGGTGAAGCAGCACCTAGCAAAACCATTCAGGTTAATACAAGTGTTCTCCATTCCCCGCTGGTCCTAAATCAAACCAGAAGAGAGTTAATTTGGTATGGAGGGTACAAAACAAAGTGTGAAGAACTATCAGTTGTTAGTCTTCTCTGGAGCTATTATTGATTGATCTGGAGTCATTAGGCTGTTTCACAGTAAAGATAGTGAAGATTGCTACAGTTCGAGAGCAGCAGAATGTTTTTCAGTTAATGGCTTGAAACATAAAAATGTATAGTGTAATTTATGCTTTATTGACCACTCTTCTAATGGGTATTCACCTGAGGAAGAGCTGCCTAGTGACTAAAGACGGGGGAGTGAGAAGGTGATGGCTCTCTCCTGCTCCTACACAAATGTTCTTTGTGACCTTGGAGGTGGTAGTACTTCAACTAGGTACAATGCAGAGGCTTTGCCCTATGAAACCAAAATATGAACACTTCTCTAGGTCATGGATGTGTACCATGATGCATGTGGGTGCCACAGGCACACACAGCATGGAAATGCTGTAAGTGAAGGGAATGGAGTATTGCCCTAGTTAAATTATCTATATTTCATGTTCTTGGTAGTGTGCCCAGGAATCACAGTCAGATATGTAGCCTGGTGCTGGCAAAGCCAAGCTTCGCTGCCCGTCTCCCGTGAGCTGCTTAGCATCGGGGAGGAATGGAGAGGGACCAGTGGGGCCCCAAAGTCTGCCAGGGGAGGTTCATGCTGGACATCAGAAAAAAAAATTTTCACAGAAAGGGTCATTGGGCAGTGGAACAGGCTGCCCAGGGAGGTGGTTGAGTCCCTATCTCTGGAGGTGTTTAAAAGATGGGTGGATGAGGTGCTCAGGGACATGGTTTAGTGGTGTGTAGAAATGGTTGGACTCGAAGATCCTGGAGGTCTTTTCCAACCTAGTGATTCTGTGGGGCAGTGTGGAGGCCTCCAAAGGGGAGGAACAGCTCACGCTGAGTTTTCCATGCTTTTCCCACACACCATCATTCTTGAGCAGCGCTTCCTCTCTCCACATAATACTCTGTTATTTCCTCCCTGGAAGGAGGTCCTGCTACTGCTGCTAATTAGCCCACGATAAACTTCGGAATGAACAAAAGCAAGTAATTAAACGCCTGTTGCTTCAGCGTGAACCCTGTCAGCAAAGTAATTTGTCGGTGGCAGAGCTGAGCAGCACTTCCTCAGAAGGAAAACAAACCTCTTAGTCTGGCTTAGCCACCAGAGCTGGGGAGAGGTGCGGCCAGCAGCTTGCTGTGGTTAGGCAGGGCTGTTTTAGGATACAACAGGTTTTCTGGAGGGTGTCTGAGCTGCTGCTCCATCTTAGGTCTTCTGTTCCATGTGGTACAATGACCTTGGTGGCTGCTACCCAAGCAAGATGTCTGGAGAAGTTACTGAATGACTTATGTTTTTGAGGTTGTATTTTTGTCTCTGTTTGGGGAGACACACATAAACATTTTCAGGTCATTACAGCCAGAGAAATAAGGAGGAAGCTTGGAAAGAGGAAGTAAAAAGCAGGGTCTTTGGTAGATCCCAATCTAAACAAGATCTGAGTGACATTTACCAGGATTTAAGATAAAAGTATCAAGGTCTTGCTAGCTACTTTTGTGCAATGTCAGCTGTAATGCTCAAAATCCCTCTAGGCTTCCCCCATTGAGCAAAAAGTCCTTTTGGAAGTAGAATAGCTATATTTGTGGGGTTTTATATATATATATCAACAATATAAGGGAAGTTGGAGGCTTTTTGGTTTTGAGGCCCACTTTCTTTTCAAAACTAGAGGGGAGTTCAAGCTGAGAACTGACATATGAATTATTCTTGGGCAGGAAAATGCAAAGGATGTTGGAAAATACAGAATTAATGCATGTCCTCTCTTGACGTGCCACCCAGCTGCTTTGCTAACCATTGTCTCTGTTGCTGTTGCAGCTCTCGAGCAGCTGCTCACAGAACTTGAAGATTTTCTAAGGATACTGGACAAGGAGAACCTGAGCAGCACTGCTGTTGTGAAGAAGAGCTTCCTCTCCGACCTCCTGCGGGTCTACACCAAGTCCAGTGGTACGGGCAAGGAAAACTGAGGACGGGGCTGTGGACTCTCATGGGAACTGCTACAGGGTCTTGAAGCAACATTTTCTTGGAGGTGGTGGGAAGGGGAGACATGAAAATTAGGAGGAGAAAATGAAGAGGAGATTATTTTTGCAGTGACCTCTAATTGTTTATGTAAAATTACTATAGTTATGTGTCCAGCTTCACAAGCAAAGGATTCCCAAGATTCCTGATACTTTCTGTTTTCCTTATTAAACCTTAAGTTTATTTAATCCACTTTGTAAGATACACAGGATGTACTGTTTGGCCAAGTTAATTTTTAAGTAGAAATTTTAACTTATGGAATTTCCTGAGTATAAAGCATTTTATTCTTTTTTTGCATTTTATTATTGCTTGGGTTTCTTTCTGCACGTTGCCCCTACCAACATACTCTCCCCAAAATGTACTTGGCTGACACGGTTTTTACATTTGTCTTTGCTTTCACATTGTTTTTAACACAGTTTGTAGGCATTCACTTTTCCCTTTGATTGCAGGTGGCGATGAAGAATATATTTATATGAACAAAGTGACCATCCATAAACAGCAGGGTGACCAGGAGAAACAAGATAAAGGTAGGAGCTGAAGATTAATGGTTGCCTCATATCTAATGGAGCGATAAAGGGATACGTGGCTGGAACCTTGACTTGCTGATGGAGGCCTCTCTGGCAGGTCTGAGGGCCAAGGCAGTTGGTGGTGTGGAAGGACTGCCATTTGCATTACATTCCTTTGGAAATCTTCGTCCTTGCCAACACTGTGAGGTTATTCCTGGAAGTAACACTTTGGAGGACGTTATTTTGGTATAAAATACCTTCTAAGGCTTGTAGCTCAGTGCCTGAGATATTTAAGGAAGCCCTCATGTTTCCTTTGGCCATGAAACAAGTCAATTCTTTGAGACCATGAAAGCATGTGTCATCTTTAGCATGTTGCTCTGTGCTAGCCTGATGGGTCTGCATTGTCACAAGCTTGTGAGTGAGTTCCTGGGTGCAGCCTGTACCCTTGCCATATGCATGGGCAAAGCACCTTCATCTCCTAGGGTATGTGACAGTTCTGTGATGTGTGAGCCAAGAAATTAAACCTAGATAAAATATTCATTTCCCATTTGGATTTCCCAGGTTTTGAATTTGTAACATCGCAAGGCACCTAATTCCCTAAAAACGTCCTTGCTCTTTGAAGTTCCTCACAAAGGCTGGTTTTGATAATGGTGTGGAGTGAAATTATTACTGAAACACATCTCCTTAATCCACACATAGTCAGAAGCTGACCCTGCCCCAAAGTTTCCGATCCACATCGATGAGACAAGGGGATGCATCAGTGCAGCCTACTGTCGATGTGCTGGTCCTGCAATAGTTGAAATAGCTCCACTTCCAGAGCTTTGTTTTGGTTTTACTGTTTTGTGGTGAGGTTTTTTGTTTGTCTGCTTTGTTTCGTGGTTTTTTTTTTAAACTACCTGCAGCTGAATTTAGGTTAACTTTAAATACCCTTGAAGGCAGGATGTCCTCCCAGATGACATGTGCAACCCCACTGTGATCTCCAAGCAAGTCCATCTGGGTGATGCTGTAATGCTCCATAACAGGATTGCACAGCCTCCTGGTAGCTGAGCAGCAACAGAAACATCTCTTTTATATAAGTTCTTTTTTGGGTGGATAAAGCAAGGCTTGCACTGATGCTGAAAAGCAGGGTCAGATTTCAGACAATTTATTTTTAGAGCTGGTTCTTTTATTTCAGACTTTTCCCTATCAAGGCCATGAGCCTACCCACTCAGTCCCTCCTTGTGAGACCTGGCACTTCTCTCTTTCTCCATTTTTGACAACGTCCGTATTCCAAGTAAAACTTCTGAGTTATTTGGAAATGCTGAAGTCAGTGAGACACATGGATGGGATCTTAGCCATAGCTGCAGCTGGGTGTGCAGCCCTGATCCTACTTCCCTAACTGCATTGAGAGGTCTGTGCCTACTTCATCGTGGTGGGACCTGAAGGTTCAAATTTAGTAGATGTAGGGGAATGTAGTTCCCACTGGTGCTGGGGCGTTTATACAGATCTCCTCAGTGATTATGCAGCTGCCTTTACCCCTTTTATCCACTGCAGCTCTATGCTCTTCACCAAAATTAAGTGGGATGATCACACTTTCATGACTGAGATCAGTGGGCCCTCTTATACCCTGCAGAATTTCTTCACCATCATAGCTGATCTTGGGTGTGTTTTAGCAGCACAAAGTAAAATGATTTCTGAAGTGATACTATATCAGCTCCACAACTCCCTGCTCCAGACTTTGAAACATGCTATTTCTGCAAAATCCATATTTCACTCACTACTTCCAATTCCATCAGTAAGGTTTTAAGCTGAATGGGTATACTTGCTTTTGAGGTGCCTTTGAGTGAATTCACTGCAGTGAGTGATGAAGGCACCATCAGTTTCTTGATCTCATTTACTTGAGAAACACAGCAAGTCTCTACCCTGCAAGTGTATAGGGCTCTTTGGTGAGCCAAATGCCATCTCCATCTGGAAGTCAGTGCAGAGGAATCAAAGTGCAGGATTCTGGGAGGGTTCACTGATTCACAGTGTAAGGCTCCTGGTGGTGCACACTGAGGTCCTCTTAGACCAACTACCAGGAGCAATTAACTTTTACAAAGGACAGAGAGCAGAAATAAATAAGTTTGCATAGCTGTGAATCAAAAACGGGTTTACCAGGCAGGTATGTAGACAGGTACGGTTGGAGTTAATGATCTCTTAAGGTCTTTTCCAACCTTATTGTTCTGTGAATTTTAGCAGACTTTTTGCCTGGGTTTTTTTTTGCCTGGTTTTTCTTCCTCTTCTCTTGTAAATTCTCTCCAAATTCCAGGTTTTAGGGAGATATCTTTATCAGAAGAAACCTGCAGAGTGTTAGTGCTTATCTAGTTAAAAAATACTCCTTCCCTCCCAGCCCAATAAGGCAACAGTCTGTGATAAGTGGTGCTGATGCATGTAGCAGGAAAGGGAAGGGATGTGTACAGCATGTGCCATGTGGACTCTCCATACATCAAGGATGGGTTGGGTGCTTGTCTCTGTATGCTGGGCTCATGTGCTGGGCACAGCAACCTCAGAACAGAAAACCCCATAACGTCTTCCAGGATGAAGGTTTAAGGGGTGATTCTTCCTGCATTGAGCCTGGAAATCAAAGCTCCATTCCATCTTGCTCTGCTCCTCAGCTGGAGTACGTGGGCATGTGTCCATGGGGGTGGGCAGGTTTCCAGCAGGGTAAGGGTTGAGGCTGTGGACTCTGACGCTTTCTCCAAGGTTGGTGGGAGGAGGAGGAACTGCTGGTACAGAAACCAAACAGCTTTTTCCTGGCACATTGGGATGATTGCTAGGTTTGCTGGAGAGTTGAGAGCAGATGGCCACCACTTGCAAGGGGTTTGGCAGTGTTTTTTGCTGCTGCCATGATTTCTCTTCTGTGGAGCTGAGCATGGGAGGTTCTGCCTGACACGGGAGTATGTGACTTGGCCTGTCTGTTTCTTTCTGCTAAAAGGCCCCTAAAAAGGTCCTTGTGAAGACAACACTTGAAGGCAGAGAAAATCCCGTCTTGAGGAACAGCTCATGGGGGCTTTAAGAAATCTCAGTCTTGCTTCTGGTGTTTCCGTGAAGAGCAATATCATCAGCAGCTGCTGTTGATGGGATGTGTCTGCCCTGAGAGTACCATCTCTTTGGTCCATTACAGGCACAACTTAAGGCTGTTTCCCCTCATCCTCTTCCCCCACCACAGTCCTCATGTACAATGTGTTTGGAGCTCTTGCACAATCAGGCTGGGAGCTGGCTGCAGCCTGGCAAGGCAGAGCTGTCATCGTGGCTTCCAAAGCCCAGACACGAACAAAGTAATGTGGTTTCCAACTTCTATTTTTAAAGCCCAGAAATATGCATCAAAGTTCCTGCCCATGTCTTCTGAGCACAGTGCTGACCGCTGCTGGGCAGTCAGAAGCCTTGGTGGCTTCTGTGTGTGCCCATGGAATGTGGCTGGAGGCTCAGCAGGTGGCTAACGGAGCTAGAGCATCAACTTGCTGCAGATTTGGGACTTAATTCCCTTTTAATTTATTTGACTTGGAATATCTGAATACCTTAGCCTCATTTCTCCCACAGTATTTGGCAAGAGATACTCTGTAAAAGGGGACTTTCCCCTCTGCACAGCAGAAAACCTTCAAAATCCTTCATTTTTCAACCATTTGATGCCTCGCTCCCCCTTGTTCCTGAGCATTGTGCTGCTTTGGAGGTCATGGGATTTGGGTGCTTCTTTGAGGCCACCCAGGAATTCTGTGGTGGGTGAAGACGGACTGAACACAAGTTTTCTGAGCCTTTGACCCTCCAGCTACTGAATCACTCTGGAAAGTCAGATTTTCCAAGCAGCTGAATGCAGAGATGGACGCATATTGCCAGGAGCAGTTCTGCTGCCATGTGCCCTTTTGCATGTTTGGCCTGGGCTGCTTCAAGAGCAACTATTCCTTCAGTAGCAATTAAATTACAGTTCTTGGCTGGCTTTGATAAACTGCTGTGTGGCCCAGCTAGGCAGCCACCTTTGCGGGGAGAAGGGTGGGATTAGCTCCAGTTTTCTGGAAAGAGAGCAAAGGTGACGATAGCCACGATCTGTCTGCTTGCAGGAATTGGAGCTAGCAAGGACTATAGTGCTATGGGTTCCCAGATACTGTGTAGTCCCTGCCCATGCTGCTTCTCAAGACCCTTCAGAGTTTCAGCAGAGGGTTTGGGCTTCACAGTTTTCCATCCAGAAGATAAAACATGCCCAAAAACCAGAGGCCAGTTCTTCTGCTGGGTCTCCAAGTGTCACATTCCTGGGTATGGCCTGAAATCACACAGTGGCCCTGCAGCACTGCCTGTAATTGTCACTGTGCCTCCTACCAAAATAGCATCTTGCTGTTCCTGCACAACCCTGGGTAGGGAGTGCTCTACTGGAAAATACCATCAGTGTCGTTGTGTTTCTGGTTTGCAGTGCTGGACCGAAAAAACTCCTTGACCAATGGAGACTCAGGCCTGCATTCGTCCCCTCCGCAGAAGAGCCTGCCAGACCTGCCCCCTCCAAAGGTATGTTTTTTAAATCCTTTGCTTTACACTGTGTAGCCCTCAGCCTTCGGTTCTAAACCCCTGTAGCCTTCACTTTTGTTACGTACCGTGCAGCACAGGTAAATGGAGACACCTCTGTGTGTGTGTTTTAGTGAGACAAATAGTCCCGGTGAGCTTTATTTAGAAAACTAAAAAGAAAATTAAAAAAATTTAACTAGAGGCTCCCTGTTATACAAGTTTCCAGCTACACATTTGGTCTTTGCTTCACTTGGAGTACTGTGTTCAGGCCAACACAGGAAAGACGTAGATCTGTTGGAGTGAGGTCAGAGGAGACCACAAAAATGGTCCAAGGGCTGGAGCACCTCCCCTGTGAGGACAGGCNGGCACTGGCACAGGTTGCACAGGGAAGTCATGGATGCCCCATCCCTGGAGGTGTCCAAGGCCAGGTTGGATGGGGCTTTGAGCAACCTGATCCAGTGGGAGGAGTCCTTGCCCATGGCAGGGGGTTGGAACTGGATGATCTTTAAGGTCCCTTCCAACCCAAACTATTCTCAGATGCACAAAGGCTGCAGGTCAGTTTGTGCTTGGTGGCCCAGGCAGAGTGGCCATGCTCTGGAGTGGCTGACATCCCCAAACCCCTGTGGTTCCCAAAGCTTATGCACAGGTGGAGCAGGCAGACATGGGAGCCTTGGGCTTCCTGTGTGTCTGCAGGAGCACTGTGGAAAATTGGCTGTGTTCCCTACTAGGGAAACCTGCACCCATCGCGTGGCAATCTAGGCTCAAAGAAGGAAAACAACTGAGGTTTCCCAAAGAAACAGAGATGAGGATGGCTTTTAACTGTTGCTTTGGAAATATCCCCTGAAAGCAGCTATGCCCTAGCTGCTGGCGTGAACTTAAAAAAGCCTTCAGCTTTGAGGCAGTGGGGCTATCCCTGGGCAGTGCCAGGGTCATCCTCACTGGTAGAGCCTTGCATGGTTTGGCTCTTAACAGGTGAGATCAGATTTACTTCCAGTTGAAGTGGCTGGTGGTGCCTGTGCCCAGACCTGCCGGGCATTGTGCCAGTTGTGCAGCCCACAGGTCTGTGAGGAGGAATGACCAAGACTGAAGACTTCTTTTTCTAGGGTGGTTATACAACTGGTCAGGGTTCAACACCGTCAGCTTTCAGTGGGATTTGGTCTCCATGCCAGCAAGCCAGACCAGGTGTCCTCGAGAGTCACAGGTCATCCTTGAGACCGGCCCTGGATGTTGCTATTTGCTGCTTAATCTGACATGGGAATGGCTGTAGCTTTGATTTTTGGGATGTGAAAGGAAAGGACAGGGAATGTGCATGGAGGGAGTGTGGCATCCAAAAGCCACAGAGGAAGATCTGATCCTTTTGCCAGGAAGTAGGATGTGGCATGAGGTTGCAGGAATTCTGTCCAGAAGGGATTGTGTGGCTCAGCTGGAGGAGCCAGCAAACCCTTGGATGCAGTGTGATTGCCTGCTGGGAGCTGCTCCAGCCCTGGAGGAGCTCTGCGCATGCAGCTGGCTGGGGATGTGAAGCTGGAGCTGGAGTCAGCTGGGAGCAGCAGCCAGAGCAGAAATTGCTGTCTGGCTTGTGCTGGTGGCTGTGGCAGGGAGGTGGGCAGGAAGATAGTGGTGTGGTGGAACGAAGGCATGACTAGGGAAGCAGCAGGGTGTTCCCAAGGCATCTTTACGTGTGCTTGGTGCAGCCCTGCCTTCCAACTGGGCAATCAGGAAGTTACTTGAATGAATTGTGTGCCCAGGTGGCCAAGAAGGCCAGTGGCATCCTGGCTTGTATCAGAAACGGTGTGACCAGCAGGTCCAGGGAGGTTATTCTCCCTCTGTACTTGGCACTGGTGAGACCGCTCCTTGAATACTGTGTTCAGTTCTGGGCCCCTCAGCACAAGAAGGATGTTGAGGCTGTGGAGTGAGTCCAGAGAAGAGTGACTAGGCTGGTGAAGGGGCTGG
>WAAB01010741.1:198278-223548 GCA_013389865.1 Piaya cayana
CCTTCCCTGGAGGTGTTTAAGGCACGAGTAGACGAGATCCTGAGGGACATGGTTTAGTGTTTGATGGGAATGGTTGGACTCGATGATCCAATGGGTCTCTTCCAACCCGGTGATTCTGTGATTCTGTGAATTGGAAAATAATTATCTTGGATGTTAGCTGAAAAAAGATACCTAAGCCTTCCATCTTTTTCCAGGCTTGTGCTTGGAACCTTCTCCCACCTGCTTACTACTTGAGCCAAACTCTTTTGGATAAAGCAATCAAGTACCTCCTCGCTGTGAACATCTGAGTGTCAGCAAGCTGTTGGCAGCAAAGATGTCTGAGCATGTGTCAAGGAGTGGGGCTGGAGAGGGCTTTAATGTGGTCCCAGTTACTGTAGTTCGGTGATGTTAAGGCACCCTGTGATGTTGCTCTACACTTGACTTTTGAGGTGCAGGAGAAATTTGGTGTTTGAGGTCTGCACAGCAGATTGTTCCTGGCATTCACAGTTGATGGGTAACTCAACAGGGGTGACCCAGCTGTATCCCACAAATTTCTTTGAACTTGTCCCAGAGTAACCTGTAAACAATGAGTCCTGCAGGCTGTGGCTGAGACATCGATGACCTTTCATCTGCGGTAGCTCTGGCAGCTCTGCCACTTTCCACAGCCATCCAGTGAGAAAGTCACACGGTGCTGATGCAGATGCCCAAAATGGTTTTATTTGCATGCTCCATTGTGCTATAATTCAACAGGCAAATGTTCTGTGAGGACCAACCTGGGTTAGATAATGCAGCATGTACCCTTTGACTTAACTAGAGACAAAACAACTCCACGCCTTTAGGGAAAGAGAAGAGTCAAAAATAGCTTCTGGGGCAGCTGAGGTGCAGTCCCACCTAGTCCCTGTTGGTTTCCATTGTCTGTAGAAAGCAAAACAAAGCAGCCCTCCCCCTTCTCTGACACTTTTGGGATGATATCAAATAAACCCACAGCATTTCTTTGTGTAGACAATTTGTTTATGGTTGTAGCACAATGCAAGCTGGCTACATGCAGGAGGCCACCCCAGATGGCAGGGGATTGCAGACACATTCCTGGCCAGGGAAGGGATTAAGTGAAACTTTGGAGTGGCTGAGTTTGGTTTTATTGCTTTAATTTAACACATTAGGACAAGTTCCTAAACCTTTAAGTGTTTGGAGGCAAGTGTTTCTCGGCAGTGTCCTACGTGGCTCTGGAAAGCAAGCTCAGAGTTTGCTCACAGCGTTTAGCAGACCTGTGTAGGAAGGAGTTTTCATCCAAGACACTCGAGAAGTTCGTGAGGTTGACAGAATCCGGGGCCGCTTGCCCATGTGGGAGCAGGGGAGTGGGAGTTCAGCTGCTGGGGTCAGGGCGCCAAGGTCCCACAGGCTCAGCAGCATCCACCTTCATGGCCAGTTTTTCCCAGATAATCTTTTCCCTCCAAGCTCCATTTCTACATCTGGGTAGCAGTACCTGCTGGTGAAGTATCCAGGGCAGGATGGGCAGCTTTGAACCTGCCTGTAACAATGATGGCATGATCTGCAAAGGGTCATCCTGCCTTAGACTGCCCAGCTGGTCCCTCTTCTCCAGGCCACTAGGAGCTCTTCCACATGCCCTCCTGGGAGGAGTGGACACCTGTCCAGGATTTGCACAGGTCTCAGTCAGAAACAGCGTGAGCTGGAGCATATCATTGTCAGATGACTCAAGGCAGTGTGACCTGGATGAGGAGAGGAGGAACCTCACTGAGGAGTGGAGGATGCTACTGTTAGGTTGTGATGGGAGAGAGGGGATGCCACGTATTTTGGGAAGAGCATAAACTGTGGGCTCACCTCCAACTCCACTCTCTCACATTTAGCAGTCATGTGAATTATTTGAAAAGTAAAAAGCTAGATTCTTAGATTCCTCCCTCCGTGTGTTGGTATTTCTTAAGGATCAAGGCACTGTTTTTCCTGCCAGCCCTTGCTTGTGTTTAGGGAGGGGTTTGGCAGGCACCACAGGGATTTTCCAGCACTTGGACTCTTTTCAAAGGCTTATTTTCCATCAGGGTTGTTTATCCATTTCCTTCATTTTTTTTGCTCAAAGCACAATTAAAGATTCCTGATACAGTTCCTAAAGCAGGGGTTTTTAGCTGTTGGTTTGCTGTCAGTCAGAGACTTGGAGGTGCGACCAGTGACTACTTAATCTACGTTTTTCAGTGTAAAGCCAGGATTGCACCAAATATCTGCCCTTCTGGTTCCATGTTAAGGTTATGAATAGCACAGAGGACCATTCCCAGTTACGATGCGTTGCTTGGGGAGGGTTGGTGCAGCAGGCAGAAGTGCCAATTCATAAGGCCAATGGTTTGCAATCACTGCCTTTGAGGAAAACTATGAGTTGATGTTCCCAAGGCTTTCAGCAATATGAAAGAAAATAACATTTATGATACAATCATACAGTGGTTTCAAAGAACTCCTTTCCATTTGAGCTAACAGCACCCCAGAAAACCTCAGCAGTCTTTTTCTTGTTTCTCATCTCAACCAGTTTACGTGAAAATCCTGGTGTACACATCTAAAAGATCTGCTAAGATGCACCTTATTACTGAAAAACAAAAGATGGCACATTGTTTTCAAGTAACTGGTCTTACCTTCTTTTGTTTATCTATTCTGCAGATTCTTGAAACAAAACAACCTCCGGTCCCCAAGATTGAGTCCCCAGAGGGATATTACGAAGAGGCTGAGCCATACGATGTCTCTGTAAATGGTACATCACAGCTGACTGTTTGGGGGACTTCATGTGGGAGATGGAGGGCTTGAAGTTTATGAGAACCAGTAAATGAAAATGCAGCCATTTCTTACAGCTTGTGTGAAAAACATGTATTTTGATGCTGGCCACACTCCATATTATAGCTCTAAGGGTAGTTGGCAAGAAAAGGCTAATGATCCTCAAAGTTTTAAGTTTCCCATAGAAGGAAATAGCATGACTGAGTTAACGTAAGATCACTGTAAAATATTATAAATCACTGTGGGTTCTTTTTGTCTTGATGGTTTTCTAGAAGGGAGGCTGCAGTCAAACACGGGTTTCTGTTGAGGAGTGAGTGGTGAAGCTGTGGTGACTAGCATTCATGTCCTAGTGCTCTAATCGTCCCTCTGGGGCTCAAAATCCCTGACTCTTGGTCTGTTAGATGTGATAACCATTTTTATAGTTGTGTCTTTATTCAGCTGTGTCTCTTGTGGCAGTTTAACCTACTGTTAACTTGATTTAAAAGGCACACTTCATGTGAGGGGACAGTATGTGGGTTCCCTCTGCACACACTGCCAGGGTGAACACCTCCCACTGATGTCCTCAGTGGAGCCACCACTACCTGTCACCTGTGGGCTCCCCACCCCTTTCAGAGGTGACTGCTGAACGCAGGCTGAGCTCCCAGGCGTATTGATGTATCCTTCTTTCAGTGAACATCTTTCATGAGAGATTGCCTTCCTCTGATCTGATAAGAGAGCTGATCTTCTCATCGCTAAATAATCCATTTAAGCCTAAATAAGAAAGATTATATTGCTCTCCTGCAGATCCCTGCTTATCAGCCTCTGCTGCAGCAGAGTGGGGTGCAATGCCATGGGGCAGAGCTGGACAGGGAGAGTGGAGACAAGTGACAGTTAAGGGTAAAAGATTGAACAGCCAAGGGTTTAGATCCCAATCTGAGCTGCTTATGAGAGAAAAAGTCCTTTCCAGCTCTAATGACTTCCACTGTGGGCTTTGAGGCTCGCTGGCAGAGCAGCATCAGCAGTGCCACTGCCTGAAGTGACCAGGGGTTGATGTACCTGATCAGCCCTCACTGTGTGAGCTCACCTTCCTTGCTTGGACAGCTTGTAGCTCAGGGTGGATTGCTGTTCTCATCAAGCCCTAGGAGTGCTAAACAAAAAAGGGAGACACAGAAAGATCTTTGTTTCCCTGAACCATACTGTTTTGGCTGCAGCCAAATTAAGGTGGTGAACAGGAAGATAACACCCAGCCCAGGTGGGAAAAGGTGCAGACTCACCATGACTGGGGGAAAACATGCTGTATGGTGCAGAGGAGAGGTCCCCCAAGCTCAACCCGTATAGTCAAGTGCCAGCTTAGTTTTGCTGAGCTCTGTGTTTGGCTGAGGGGAGGGCTGTGATACGCAGGGCACAGGGGTTGAAGCCCTCCTGCAGCCACTACAGCCTTGTCCCTGCAGGGGATTTCCAGCTGCCTGCACTGTAAGATAAATGGACTTTTTTTCCCCCTGATGCACACTGGGGAAGAGGATGATGTGTTAAGAGCTCCAGCATGTAAAGGCATACACCAGATTAGCTGGAGCTTGACCATGGATCTATCTGCTGGGAAACCCAGGTTATGTTATCCAGGCAGCTTCATAAACTCATGTCTCGTTCAGAACCCTGGCTGGCAGGAGTGATAAGCACACACCCAGCTTAAACCTCCGCTTTGCCTTGGCAACCTGCTGCTTAAAAATGCAAATACACCCACCACCTACTGAAATCCAGGCGAGTCAGATGCCTAAGGAAGAGACATCAGAGCCCTGCAAGCATGATTGAAAAGAAGAGGAGAAAAACCCATATGATGGAAGCACTGTCAAAACGGAGCAGTCTGCTATGAATAGCTGATTGACTAGCAGGTTTGGTGTCGTACCGAGCAGTATCACAGCAGTTAGCAGGGATAAGGGCCTATGAAGCAAACTGAGATGGGGTGTGCAAGTCCAGGCAGTCCCTCACCACCGAGGTGTGCGGTGTCTTTGCTTCTTGTGACTGCTCAACCACCATCTTGACAGGCCCCAGCAGGTCTCTTCTTCTGCACAAATGACCTGGTGTGCTCTAACGCTGATGGCTTTTACGGTGGTTTGTGTGAGAAGGAGGGTGGCATCATGTCACCAAGAATCTCTGTGCTTGAGGAGGTGCCCTGAGATGAGCAGGAAGGTATGTGGAGCAGCAGGTATGTGGCACATGGAAGCTGGAGGGTGACCAGGAGAGGCTGGAGCGTGGCACACCATGCAGAGGGTGGGTCAGGCAGCGATGCTGGTGAAGCTGCTGGTGCCCTGGTTTACCTCGAGATCAAGCTCCAAATCCCATAGCACATGGGGCGAACCTGCAGGTCTTGGTCCTACTCATTGGTTCAGTGAGTACAAAGCTGGGCTTCTCATTCCCTTTTCCTGCTCTGGCTTTACCAGATGGTAATAGGACCCTATACCTGTCCTGTGGGGAGTGGTGCTCATTGCTAGCAGCTGCCTCGAGACCTTGGTGTGACTGCTGTTGCTAAAGAGCATTCTGGACATGGGTTTGCCCTGGCCAAAGGTGCTAAAGTCTGACCCAGTAACCCCACAAGCTCTCTGTGCTCACGCCCCTGACCCCACAAGCTGGGTAGGGACAGGGCTGGCAGTCCAGGGAGCTTCTGGTGGCGTTTCTGACAGAATTACAGCATAAGCCTTGGAAGACACCCATGCACCTCCAAATAGGGCGTAGTGAGCTGAAACAAAAATAGGAACATCACTAAAATTAGTGGGTGCACTGCCAAGAAAGAACATCAAAGCAAGCCTCCAGATGGGCTGGGAAGATAGAGGCTTTGTGCAGCATCAGAGGTGGGACTGTGAGGCACTCTAACAAACCGTGGGTGAATTAATTAAAATGAAGTGGGCGGGCAAAGCTGCTGGGTCTCAGGGTCCATCTTTCATCAGAAGGATTCCTGCCTCTCTGCTGGGGACGCCTCTGCCTTTCATTTTCCAGCTTCGGCAAATGCTGCTGCTTGCCGTTCCTCCTGGGCTGAAGTGTGTTAAACTGTTATCGGCCTCAGCTGGGTTCGCATAATTGAAGGATTGGATAAGAAATGGAGCGAGAACGAAAGGGACAACCTGCCTGCCAAACAAGAAGTAATTATTCTGGCTGAAAAAGCTCATCCACCCTGGCTGATTTTAATTATGATGACAATGATTCTGATTTAAAGGGAATTGCCTTGTTTGAGAGGACGGGTTGAAAATGTTGTCCGTGTTTGAAGTCTCACCATACGTTGTGCTCCTCTGTCAGCAGTGGGGATGGCTGAGCGTGGAGCACAAGGCTTGAGACGGCCTTGTTCTCCGTGTTTGCTTATCTGTGGCTTTTTCTCTTTGTCTCCCTTTCTCTTTCCTTTTGACTATGCAGGTCTTTTTGGTAGGCTTGCTGCGGCTGGACCCAGGCCAGGGTTGCAGGTTACTGAGGGCGTTATTTATGCCACAATAACAATGGGTATGGCATGTTTTCCAAACCTGAAGTGCCTTGTTTTAAAAACAAAACACAAAACTCAATTGGGGAAAAGATAATCAGATGCCTCCTCCTAATATTGCCCATTACATGCATGGAGGGTAACCACTTCTCCCCTCTCTCTCTGCCCATGCTGGATGCCACAAGGTGGCATTTATTGTGCCTTTCCCTGTGCTCAAGATGACAATGAAGAGAACTTCACTAGCCTTTATTCCTCTGGTTCTGGCAGCTGATGTGTAGCTGCTCTGTACAGCTAATACTGGCTGTATTGATGAGTAGCTGTTCAGTGAATATTGTGGGTGCTCTGCTTAGGCAGAGGCAGCTCTGGTGTGTGGAGGCTGGAGGCTCCTGCATTGTGGTATTGATTTGACTGCCTGGGATGGGAGGTCATGGGAGAACAAACAGGAAAGCCGAGGTGTATCTAGATAAGGACATCCCAGAGCCTGGCTGTCACTGATATCACCTCAATGAGGTGCTCCTAGTTGAACCTACCAGTAGGTGGAAAGGGAGACCTTGTACTGAAGTGCCTGAGCTGTATGACTTGGGGTCCAGTGAGACCTGGTAGTGGTGACAGTGTTGCCTCAAGTCACCCAAGCAAGGTGACCCAGTTTGCCAACTACACAGCCTGGAAAATGCTTTTTCATCATGAGGCTGTAGCAGTGTCATCAGCCCAGCAATGGCTGCAGCTCTTCAGCAGAGAAGAGCATATCTCATGAGGCGCTTGTCCTTGTTGTTGGCTCATAAAAGGAGCTCCCACTGAAAACTTGGAAGAAAGGTATTATTCCTCCAGGAGAAAGGTGGAGGCTAATACCTTGGTGAGGGGCACCTGAGACACTCAGAAGGGGCAAAAGGGATGGTTAGCAATAGCCCTTAGTTGATAAAGAGGGAGATTTAGAAGCTGAGGTTCCCTTAAGCATCCTTGCTCCTGTGTAAGGAAGAGTCCCTAGCAGTGCAGAGGTTCAGCTTCTCAGTATTTCTAGGGAAAAGGAACCTTGTTACTTTTGCGCCACCTGATTTTCTGCCCAGGCACGGTGGACAAGGTCCACATCTGCATGGTGGTAAAGCATGGGGGTAATGTGTTCCCACAAAACATGGACTGTGTGCTGGGTTGAGGGTATGGAGCTGGTGAGCCTGTAGTGTGCTGGCAGCACCATTCAGAGACTCGACTTTCTAATAAGTGTGTTTAGCTGGTGCAGCTTTGATCACTTAAGGGATGTTACAGAGTGAGGTTTCACAAGGGATGAGGATGTAGCTTTGCTGCCTCTCAGTCCCTTTTATTTTAAGAATAAATAAACCCAACTTAAAAAAATTTCTTTAGTGAAGTTTCTAGTGCCTTTTTTCCCCCTTTTCTAGCTGCTTTCCCTCTTTTTATTTTGAACTGATCCAATAACGTAACTTTTATGTAACGATATTAAGATTTTATGAGAATAAAAATTAAATTCTGGTGAGAGAAACCTAACAATATTCTTCTGTGCTGTTTAGTAGGATAAATATGCAAAACCCTGCACAGATGCTGCCCAAATCTTACCATCTTGCTACGTCCGCTTGCCTTGCAAATAAGAGCCGTACTGTAAACACCAGCAGAGCATTGCAAATTCCCTTGCAGTCAGTGGGAACTTTTTCATTGTTTGTGATGAAACTGGTTACAACTGTTCCGTATCAGTTGAAAATCCCAATAACCTACAATACATTTGAGCTGGGTATTGAAAATCCCGACTCCTTTTAATAAAATAGCAATCTATTTAAGGATGAACACGAAAAATGTGTTTACTGTTATTTACAGCTGCCACATATGACTAATTTTTGCTGCTGCAGCAGTGTGTTACTTCAAAACTCCCTGTTGTTCCTTAGGTGCTGAGTAGAGAGAGACCTGTTAGCCCAGAGAGGGCAAGTGAAATGACGTCTCAAATACAATAGATCATTGCTTGCTGCATGGCCTCGCAAATACCATTTTTATTTCTGACATTCAGAGGACAAGGGCTGATTGTAGCTTGCTGTTGCCTTAAAAACTGTGAGTGTTTGGCTTGAAGTGGGAATCAGAAGAAATGTCTTTGAGGGCAAAGGAAAAAACAGAAGACATCAGAAAACATCTAAGGGAATGTTCTTGAATCTGTGGTCAACTGAGAAGTGTCTTTTGAGTGTTTGCTAACTGAGGCTATTAGGCACAAAACTTTTCAGTGAGATTAATATTGGGCTTGAAAGAAAAAAAAGGATCCATGGGGGGTTTTTTCCTATTGATTGTGCTTTTGTAGGAGAGCCTCAAAAGACACATCCCTCTGCTGAAAGCTTTTGCATGTGTGAGCATGGCTGAGACAAGCAATAGGCTCAGAGTTGTCCTAATGTATTTAATGATAGAGCTTTGCTTTTGTTATAGAAGATGGTGAAGCCATTAGTAGTTCCTATGAATCTTACGATGAAGAAGAGAGCAGCAAAGGCAAGTCAGCAACCCATCAGTGGCCATCCACAGAGGCCACCATTGAGCTCATGAAGGACGCCCGCATCTGTGCATTCCTGTGGAGGAAGAAGTGGCTGGGACAGTGGGCAAAACAGCTCTGTGTTATCAAGGACACCAGGTTGCTGGTGGGTAGATACTCCACTCTCTGTCTAAAACGACGTGTTTTTGAGCTATGAAGGGATGTTGCACCTCAGGCCATGTCTGCTCGCTGGCAAAACCGTAGCACCTCTAGAAGTAGCGCTTCAAAAATGATGTCCCAGAGATTTGAGGCTTTCACTCCATTTTCAGAAGGGATGTGAGTCTGGGAATTCTGTGGGGGGAGGCACAAGGACACATTTGTGTCCAAAATCCCAAAATGCCTAGAGTTGCTTTTTGGAGAAACCTTTTGAGGTGGTTAAGCAGAAGGGATGCTTATTCAAGTGGCTAACCATGTACTTGACCCACTAGCCCTATCTGTGAGAGGTATTTCAGACTATATAGGCATCTATGTAGTTATATGTGCATCTCTGTACATACAGACATGTCCTATGTGTAGCATGTGTGGACATTGCAGCCTTCTGGATGTATAGGACCTTCTTGTATCGGTGCACTTAATGTGTGTGGTTGCACTGAGCCACTTCTAGATTTCATGCCCAGTGAGTGAGAATGAAGGCTCTTACCTACCCTCCCATCTTCCTTCCTCAGTGCTACAAGAGCTCCAAAGACCACAGCCCTCAGCTTGACGTGAATTTGCTGGGCTGCACTGTCATTCACAAGGAAAAGCAAGTGAGGAAGAAAGAGCACAAGCTGAAGATCATCCCCATGAACGCAGATGTCATCGTGCTGGGGCTGCAGAGCAAAGACCAGGCAGAGCAATGGCTCAGGGTCAGTGGCGCCTTTGGGTTCAGCCTGCTGGTGTTCCCATGCTTCAGCCCTGGGTTCGCTGGGAGAACCATGTCTTATCTCAGTCCTAGGCTTGCATACATCTTCATATCCAAGGATAGCTTCTTCCTGCAGCTGTCTGCTGCCTTCTTCATGCAGGAGGCCACAGAGGGACCTCCCAGCCCAGCTACTGCAGCTTGAGGGATGTTGGGGGGTGGAGAAGAGGGTGCCTACATGAAGTGACTGAAGATGTAGGAAGATGCAGTCCTTTTCCTGAGACAGCAGCAGCAACTTGCTGCAACACTAAGGAAGTTCCAGGGTGCTGTGGTTTTTTCTGTCCTGGGTGGGGGAGAAGTACTGATCCCATTACTGCAGCACTCTCACAGGCTGTGGCCTCCCCTCTGTGCAGGTAATCCAGGAGACCAGTGGTCTGCTCTGCGAAGGAGGTAGTGAAGGCAACCAGTACATCCCAGATTCTCAGCGACTCAGTTACCCAAAGGTATTTCTTGTCTCTACAGAGAGAACTAGCACTTAGGCTTTTCTACCTTGTTCCTTTAATAAATAATAGTGCAGTAATTTTATCTGAGAAAAGACTGGTATGAGCGTAACCCCACTGAAAGGGAGAATTATTAAAATCATTTTCATGCTCTTTTGAGGTCCTGATTTTGTTGCTACATCTTTCCCCCAAACTGACTGAGTATTGGGCTCTTCTCCATACAATGCAACAGCTCTATCTCATCCAACAGGGTAGTTGTGCTCAACAGGAGCTTTGTAAGGGACTGGCACAGGTTGCCCAGAGAAGTTGTTGATGCCCCATCTCTGGAGATCATAGAATCATAGAATCACCAGGTTGGAAGAGACCCACTGGATCGTCAAGTCCAACCATTCCTATCAACATTAACCCATGCGCCTCAGTGCCTCATCCACCTGTGCCTTAAACACCTCCAGGGAAGGTGACTCGACCATCTCCCTGGGCAGCCTGTTCCAGTGCCCAGTGACCCTCTCCATGAATGTTCAAGATGTTCAAGGGTGGTTTGTGTTCTGGATTTGCCCATCCTGGGCTCAGAAACAATAGTATGAGTGGGTGGAGGGTGTCTGTGTGAAAGCATCTGCTACAGAACTCTTAATTTAGGAGGACAGGAAAAGGCACTCGTGGATGGTGCTGGCTGGAGGAATGGGTCATGTGCATCTGTGGAACTTCTGTCTGGTATTTGTTGACAGGTGGAGGTATCCGAGAGGTACTCCGCAGCCTCTGAGAGTGGGAGCAGCACGGATGGCCACCCAGAGATGGCAGAGATAAAAGATGGTAAAACTTCACCCTGGGAATGAGGGAGAAACCAGGCCACTGAACTTGCATGTGTGGCAAGGGTTTGTGTCTCCTGCAACCGCCACCCCAAACTGACCTGATGCAGGTTGAAAGCTGTGTGTGAAGTCACCATCTGTGAATTTGATTTCATTGCTTTTATTCAGTAATGAAGTGACAGGTTGAGTGGATGTTGGGATTTCTGAGCAGTTACAGCGTTAGGATAGGGCTTGAGAAACCTGGGTGTGATACTTGCCATACCGCAGATCCTGCATGGCTCTGGGAAAGTAATTTTGGGACAGTCTGAGATGGCGTAAATCCAATCGAAATTACTTTCCTCAGAGATCTCTGCAGAGAAGTTGGAGTACCTGTGTGAAATGGTGAGCTGTCTCCTGTGGGATAGTTACACATTCACAGTAAGACATTCAACTTTGGGCTTCAAGCTCAATTCTCCATCTATAAGATGAGTCTGGTAAGAATGTTATAAAAGGAGGTGCTCTGTTAAGAGAGTGGTGGGACCCATCTACATGTTGGAGAGAGAGAAAGAGAAATCCATGCTGAGAACTTTCTGGAGTCACCCAACAGATGGAGCTCTGCTTCTCAGTCCCTTCATGTTAGGACTTCATAGTTTTCTTATGCTAGAGAGGAAGAATATCTGACCTGAGAACATTCAACTGGGTTTGTTAGGATTCCCTCGTGATTCCATAGCCACAGCCATATTCACACACTGACTGATGCGCTCAGGGGGGGGAAATGCTGAAGAGCCCCTTTGGGAATAAGTTTTGTCCCTCTTTTAGAAAGTAAAAGACTTGAAGGCCATAAATATTTATGGGTAATGATTTTTAATTGAATTTTTGTAGTGTAAAAAAGCAAGAGGAGGTTGTCACCTACCCAGCAAGACTTGCGCAAACAGCCTTCTCCTAGCTCCTGCAGCAGCTGGTGTTTGGTCAGCACTAATGCAAGTTTAAAGCCGTGTAGATGAAGTGTTTCAGGCACATGACTTAACGAGATGACTTATGCTGCTTGCTCATCATCTCCCTGGGCTTTGGACTATCACTGCCTGGCCCTGAGTTGCAGGTTGCCCTCTGCAAGGGATGTGTGTGCTGCAACGCTGTAGGGTGCAGGATGGCAGCACAGGCAGTTTTGGGGTGGGACACTCAGCTGGGACAGCAGGCTGTTTGTCTGGCTGTGAGTTAGGAAGGCCACACCTCTCTCTCTTGTTTTTTCTGGTAGTTAAGAAGAAAGGCACGACTGGCTTGAAACTGAGCAACCTGATGAACCTCGGGAGGAAGAAGTCCAGCTCCCTGGATAGCCCAGAGAGATCCCTGGAGACTTCCAGTAAGTAGCAGCATGAACTCCTCTGCAGAGACTCGTCTCAGAGCTGGATCTTGGTGCGCAGGGCGGGATGAACACTAGGCATCATCCTCTTCAAATATGCGTGTGCCAGGCACTCCTGTTAGAGGAAGCAAGGAGGCCACAGTCTGCTTGTTTCATGCCAGTAAATCCATGCTGATTGTGGTGCCTCTTATGTGTTAAGGTGACTGTGTGACTTATAAGGGCAGACAATATCTCACAGGGGAGAGATGAGGACAAGAGGAGGGGCAGGTAATAGCACACATGCACAAAGAGGGCATCTGTGCTTCTCTTCCTGAGCATCATCCCAAGGTTTGAAAGTCATCAGGGAGTGTTGTGTGGGTCAGCTGATATTCACCACCTAGGACCAGCTTCGTCCAACCATCTGCAACCAACTTACTCTCCAAACCTAACCTGAATTTCAAGGGTCTCATTTGGGACAGATTTTTACCATTTTCACCCTGCTTCATATGGACAAGTCAGCTTGTCTGTGTGCTTGTGTTCTTTCTTGTTCCCTNTGAAAGTCATCAGGGAGTGTTGTGTGGGTCAGCTGATATTCACCACCTAGGACCAGCTTCGTCCAACCATCTGCAACCAACTTACTCTCCAAACCTAACCTGAATTTCAAGGGTCTCATTTGGGACAGATTTTTACCATTTTCACCCTGCTTCATATGGACAAGTCAGCTTGTCTGTGTGCTTGTGTTCTTTCTTGTTCCCTNTGGCTGGAGGAATGGGTCATGTGCATCTGTGGAACTTCTGTCTGGTATTTGTTGACAGGTGGAGGTATCCGAGAGGTACTCCGCAGCCTCTGAGAGTGGGAGCAGCACGGATGGCCACCCAGAGATGGCAGAGATAAAAGATGGTAAAACTTCACCCTGGGAATGAGGGAGAAACCAGGCCACTGAACTTGCATGTGTGGCAAGGGTTTGTGTCTCCTGCAACCGCCACCCCAAACTGACCTGATGCAGGTTGAAAGCTGTGTGTGAAGTCACCGTCTGTGAATTTGATTTCATTGCTTTTATTCAGTAATGAAGTGACAGGTTGAGTGGATGTTGGGATTTCTGAGCAGTTACAGCGTTAGGATAGGGCTTGAGAAACCTGGGTGTGATACTTGCCATACCGCAGATCCTGCATGGCTCTGGGAAAGTAATTTTGGGACAGTCTGAGATGGCGTAAATCCAATCGAAATTACTTTCCTCAGAGATCTCTGCAGAGAAGTTGGAGTACCTGTGTGAAATGGTGAGCTGTCTCCTGTGGGATAGTTACACATTCACAGTAAGACATTCAACTTTGGGCTTCAAGCTCAATTCTCCATCTATAAGATGAGTCTGGTAAGAATGTTATAAAAGGAGGTGCTCTGTTAAAAGAGTGGTGGGACCCATCTACATGTTGGAGAGAGAGAAAGAGAAATCCATGCTGAGAACTTTCTGGAGTCACCCAACAGATGGAGCTCTGCTTCTCAGTCCCTTCATGTTAGGACTTCATAGTTTTCTTATGCTAGAGAGGAAGAATATCTGACCTGAGAACATTCAACTGGGTTTGTTAGGATTCCCTCGTGATTCCATAGCCACAGCCATATTCACACACTGACTGATGCGCTCAGGGGGGGGAAATGCTGAAGAGCCCCTTTGGGAATAAGTTTTGTCCCTCTTTTAGAAAGTAAAAGACTTGAAGGCCATAAATATTTATGGGTAATGATTTTTAATTGAATTTTTGTAGTGTAAAAAAGCAAGAGGAGGTTGTCACCTACCCAGCAAGACTTGTGCAAACAGCCTTCTCCTAGCTCCTGCAGCAGCTGGTGTTTGGTCAGCACTAATGCAAGTTTAAAGCCGTGTAGATGAAGTGTTTCAGGCACATGACTTAACGAGATGACTTATGCTGCTTGCTCATCATCTCCCTGGGCTTTGGACTATCACTGCCTGGCCCTGAGTTGCAGGTTGCCCTCTGCAAGGGATGTGTGTGCTGCAACGCTGTAGGGTGCAGGATGGCAGCACAGGCAGTTTTGGGGTGGGACACTCAGCTGGGACAGCAGGCTGTTTGTCTGGCTGTGAGTTAGGAAGGCCACACCTCTCTCTCTGTTTTTTCTGGTAGTTAAGAAGAAAGGCACGACTGGCTTGAAACTGAGCAACCTGATGAACCTCGGGAGAAAGAAGTCCAGCTCCCTGGATAGCCCAGAGAGATCCCTGGAGACTTCCAGTAAGTGGCAGTATGAACTCCTCTGCAGAGACTCGTCTCAGAGCTGGATCTTGGTGTGCAAGGCAGGACAAGCACCAGGCATCATCCTCTTCAAATATGTGTGTGCCAGGCACTCCTGTTAGAGGAAGCAAGGAGGCCACAGTCTGCTTGTTTCATGCCAGTAAATCCATGCTGATTGTGGTGCCTCTTATGTGTTAAGGTGACTGTGTGACTTATAAGGGCAGACAATATCTCACAGGGGAGAGATGAGGACAAGAGGAGGGGCAGGTAATAGCACACATGCACAAAGAGGGCATCTGTGCTTCTCTTCCTGAGCATCATCCCAAGGTTTGAAAGTCATCAGGGAGTGTTGTGTGGGTCAGCTGATATTCACCACCTAGGACCAGCTTCGTCCAACCATCTGCAACCAACTTACTCTCCAAACCTAACCTGAATTTCAAGGGTCTAGGGTCTTATTTAGAATTACCATTTTCACCCTGCTTCATATGGACAAGTCAGCTTGTCTGTGTGCTTGGTTTCTTTCTTGTTCCCTCTAGCTTTGTTTTGTGTGCTAGTCTCACTACTTACTCATCAGGCATCCCTGTGCACAAAAATCAGTTTGGATTCCTCCTCTCCAGGGTGTCAAAAACATTCCTAAGTAACTTGTGCTTACTTGCAGGTTACCTGAATGTGCTAGTGAACAGCCAATGGAAGTCCCGCTGGTGTCAGGTAAAAGATGGTCACCTCCATTTCTACCAGGACAAGAATCGAAGCAAACTGGCTCAGCAGCCCCTGAGTTTGGCAGGTTGTGAAGTTATCCCAGAGCCAAGCCCTGATCATCTCTACTCCTTCCGTATCCTGCACAATGGGGAAGAACGTGTCATTCTGGAGGTAAGGTGTATATCTCTAACAAAGCTCTGCTTCGAGTCATCAGCTTGGGTGTCTTAGTAGGCTTAAATGCTGGTGAAGTCCTCCAGAGGAACTCTCAATTCAGCAAAACAGAACCTGAAGCATGAGGCTTTGATTTATCTGTCTGTGGTCACCTAGAAGGTGTCCAACCTAGCTGGTAATCCAGGCTATGCCTGATGCTGGCACCTCTAGAGGACCGTTCAGCCTTCATCGTAGGCACTCATCTTTGGATGGGATGAAGGGTCTTCTGGAGGTGCCCATCTCACTCCACTGTCTATGGAATAAGCTTGGATGATTAAGTTACACGTGATGCAATTCAGATGGTTTATGTTAGATGAGAGGAATGCCACTTTAGGGGTTTAAGTCTATGGTTGGGAGGAACAGAGAACTTAATCTTCTAAAAATGGAGAGCCCAAAAGCCATTGGTTGTACATCCTGAGTAAACCGATCACAGGTCTGCCCCTGAAAGTGCAAGTGAATTCATCTCTGTCTGTTACTTTCCTTTGCCTGGATCCAGGACTGTTTATCTCTAATCTTAGTTCTCTCTGACGACAGCACGATTATAGTAGGAGGTGGACAATGTGAGCAATTTCCTGTATTTTTCCAGTGGGTGGAATATTTATAGCTAAACAACTGACTTGGAGGGCCTGCCGTAAATTTTGAAGGTGTTTTTGTTCAGCCTCTGCTTCAGGGTTTGTCTGTGTCTAAGAAATTTAGCCTAAATACAGATATGAAGAAGAGGTGCTGGGAAAATTCACATTTTGTGAATGGAAGAATCTATATTTTGTTAGGTTGTCAACCTCAATGTAGAGGCTGGCTGGCTTCCCAGGGACTGAAGTTTCTGCTAAATAAAACAGATTGGAAGCTTAAAATAGGCTTTCCAACTTGGGATTCACTTGTCCTGAATTTTACCTTGTGCTTACTGCTCTGACTCCTCAAATCAAAGCCCACTTCTCATTTCAGGTAGAACACTCCTACTACTGAGAAGTGCCTGTGGCTCTTTGCTGGAGCTGACTTTGAGGCACCACATTTATCTTTTAATATTGCAAAATGTTCACTGTTCACTGCAGCTGGGAATTTGACATTGGCCATGTTAAAGCAAGGAGCGGTCTTTGAAGTTGTTCCGAGATATTCAAGGCCAGGTTGGATGGGGCCGGCCTGAAACATCTGGCAACCTGATCCCATGGCAAGTGTTCCTGCCCATGGCAGAGAGGTTGGAACTGGATGATCTTTAAGGTCCCTTTCAACCCAAACCATTCTACGATTCTAAGAAGTTCCTTTCTGATCCCACTTTAAACTCTCTTTCTCATTTCCCCTGTGCAAACAGCCCTGGAAGGGATCTGGGCTCAGGGGTGGGGAACTCACAGGCTTCCAGTGTACTCAGGGCTCCTTGCACATCTGTTTGGCAATTCCATTGCTGCACTCTGCTGGTCCAAAATAAAACCCACGTGCTTTCCTCACTGAAGCCAGCTCCCACCAGCATTTCCAGCCATGGGAAATGTCTCTTGTAGACAGCTCAGGTGATCACCATTGAAAGGAAAATGCAGACTGACTAGAAATTTTAGGATAGAGTTAAGTGACAAGCTGCATTCATATCTTCCAAATATGTGAATCGGTACATATACAGAGCAATACTTTATTCTTTTAACGTGGTCTCAGGTCTAATATAAATAACTGGCTGTTCATCTTTCCCCTTTCAAGCCCAGAGTACGAGAGGAGATGACTTCAAGTTGTGCCAGGGGAGATTTAAATTGGATATTAGGAAAAAAATCCTTTACCAAAAAAGTGATGAAGCATTGGTGCTGGCTGTCCAGGGAAGTGGTGGAGTCTTCACCCCTGAAGTTGTTAAAAAATGTGTAGATGTGGTGCTTCAGGACATGGTTTATTAGGCACAGTGGTGTTTTGATTATGGTCGGACTTGATGATCTTAGGGCTCTTTTTCAACCTTCATGATTCTATGACCACAAGTGTACTTCTCTACCCAAGGCTAAGCCTGCATTATCCTTGGGACTGCAGAGTAACTGTTGTTGCAGCCTCTACTGTCTGTCTGATCACCTTCTAGGCAAAGTCCTCAGAGGAAATGGGCCACTGGCTGGGCCTCCTCCTGTCCGAGTCTGGTTCGAAAACAGACCCAGAGGAATTTACCTATGATTACGTGGATGCTGACAGGGTTTCCTGCATTGTGAGCGCTGCGAAGAACTCCTTCTTGTAAGTCAGTGGTAATGAGTGGGGCTGTGCGGGGCTGGTAGAGGGGAAAGCCAGCCAGAGCAGAGATCCTTCTGCTTGTGGGAGGTTGGCTGCCATGAGACTAGGTGGTAAATTCATAGCTGCAGCTTAGTTGCTTTCTTTGGAAGCTCAGTGCAAGCACTTGTCATTAAATCACCATGATACATCTAACCTGAACTGAAGTTTACCATGGGGTGAGGGCCATGTGCTCAGGTGGCTTTTGCAAAGACAGGGGGATGGGATGGGATGGTGCAGGGTCTTGGCCACCTAGCCATGTGGTTCCATGTGCTGCTGAGGCAGGGTGGTTGTGCTGTGTTCAAGGGCTGGGAGAGAAAGGAAAGAGCCAAGGGGAGATGTAGCCCCACTCTGGTGGGTGCTGCTCAATGGGCAATGGGGGCAGTGATCCCACTGCTGTGTGGCTCTACCTTCTCATCTCCTGCATCTGGCCACGTGGCCCTGCTGAGATGCCAGGACCATTGTGCTCAGATGCCCCAAAATGCAGCACAGTTGAGTAGTGAGACTAATCCCTGCTGATGGAATGTCCTGCTGCCCATTCACAGCTTGATGCAGAGAAAGTACTCGGAGCCCAATGCCTATATTGACAACCTGCCAAAGGGCAGGATGCAGCAGGAGGAACTCTACGACGATGTGGATCTGCCAGACCTGCCTGTGGTAAGGTGCCCAGTGCCAACGGCAGCGAGCTCTGTGGAGACCGTGGGCAAACAGCTAGCCAGGGACAGAAAAGCATCTCCAGCAGGGAAGTGGGAGGGTTTTCCAGTGGTGCCAAAGGGGGTTCACAGCTTCTGGGGAAATCCAAGATTTGCAACAGGGTGGAAGTGGGTGCTGGAGAGGAGTCACAAAGGAATGGGAGAGAGGTTTCCAGCATGGAAACTGCTGGGATCCTCAGGCAACTGGGATAAAATCCCAGTAATCCCAACAGCATGGATTACTTGGTGATGTGTTTGGACCTTAGTCTATGAAAATTGCTTTTGATGCCTGTGAGAGCAAGTCCTATATGTGAGGATAAGAAAGACAGTCCATGCTGGGGATGGAATTGTTACCTGGGGAAAGGCAAAGAATCTGGCAGGGGTTGTGAGATGTACAACAGTGTGAGATCCTGCTATCATTGGAAAGAACTATTGAAGGAGAGCAGGAGGGGGCCTTTCCTTCAGTACACCAAAAAAACCTCTATGGAATGACTTAAAGAACGGGGGTTTAGTTCCTCTAAAGTTTATTGAAAATACTCCAGATTGCCCAAAATGCTGCTGCTGCTCTGCAGTGAGGTGTTTCTTGTACTTCTGGCTGCAGCCGATGGTACATTTTCAGGGAAGCCTTCTCCTTTTGCAGGAAGAAGTACCCAAGAGCGAGAGCAAAGCAGAGGGAGACCAAGACAGAGTATACCTGGATCTCACCCCAGTAAAGTCCTTCCTGCACTGCGCTGGAAAGAAGTCGTGCCCGCCTTCACCCCCCGACTCACCATCTTTAGAAAGGGCCACCAACAAGGCTGCAACAGAGAGCACAGCTGAGACAGTCCTCGTGGCTAAGGATGCCGAGCCTTGTAGTAAGGTGACAGAGACTTCAGAGCAGGTACTGCCCTGAATTGTCGTGTGGGAACAGGTTTAATCAGTGAGCCAGTTCCTGACACATCATCCCACTTCATTTTCCAGCCCCAGAAACCCCCAGAGAAGCCAGAGCCTGATGAGGGGCTGCCACGGCTGCCAACCATCAAAATCCAGACGCAGCAGCAGAACATCGCTTTCCCCCAGGTGGCCCCCGAGCCGCCAGCAGGCACAGTGACAGCAAGCAGTCCCCAGCTGGTGCCCGCGCACCGACCCAAGATGCCGCTGCCAGGTGAGGGGGCTGCACAGGATGGGTGTCAGGTGGGTTCCTGCTGCCACATGGGCTTGGAGGGAGGTGATGCTCCAGGCTGAGCTTTGTCAGCTGCTGTACAGTAGCTTTGCTGATGAGTCTCTTGCTTGGTAACTTTCCAGACCCTCATTCATTTTGTTTCCAAGCACCTGAAAAGGTTTTCCCTCCTGTTTTTTCTCTGGCTGAGCTTATTTTGGTGTGTTACGTTTGCAGCAGCAGCAGTGGAAACCAAGCTGGGCAAGAACAGGACAGAGGCAGAGGTGAAGCGGTTCACAGAGGAGAAGGAGCGTCTGGAGAAGGAGAAGGATGAAATCCGAGCTCAGCTCACCCAGCTGCGCAAGGAGAGGAGGGAACTGAAGGAAATGCTCGTAGGCAGCACAGGTAGAACACAGCAAAGGGCGATGCATGGAAATGAGCCACGGTGGGACCACAGGGAGGGGGCAGTAAACCTCAACCACCTGGGACAAGAAGGAGCAGGGGCCAGACCTGGCACTTTGAAGCCAAAACGTGTAGACTAAACTGTAATGGAGCAAGAGCTTGCTCTGTCACAGTCAGGTGGCCCGGTCCCTGCTCCCCTCACGAGCAGCCCAAGTGCGCAGCCATCACTTTTTACTGAAATAGTGGTGAAGCATTGAAACAGGCTGCCCAGGGAAGTGGTGGCACCCCCATCCCTGGGGGTGTTCAAAAAACATGCAGACGTGGCACTTGAGGACATGATGTAGTAGACATCTAGTTGGTATTGTGTGAGGGTTGGACTCGATGATCTTGGAGGTCTTTTCCAACCTTAATGACTCTGTGATTCTATTATTCTAAGTTACCCTCCCTTTACAGATAAGAGCCTGGAGCAGAGACTGAAGGAGATAGAAGAAGAGTGCAAAAGGAAGGAGAGCCGGAGAGTGGACCTGGAGCTGAGCCTAGTGGAGGTGAAGGAGAATCTGAAGAAGGCAGAGTCCGGCCCCGTGACACTGGGCACTGCAGTGGACACCACACACCTGGAGAACGCAGCCCCTCGGGTACATAATGGGCACCCCTGGCATGCACAGCAGCTTTCCAGCAGCCAGGCAGTTGCACTCCCAGCCTGCTTAATAATATAATGTTTAACAACAATATTACATTAATATAATATGTAATCTTATGTAAAAATGTCTTGATTACATGTATATATTATCTATGTGTTATGTTTACTACATATTATTATACGCCTACAGGAAAGCTTAGGAGGGGCTCTTTATTGGGGTGTGCAGGGATTGGATGAAGGGGAACAGTTTTAAGCTGAAACGGGAGATTCAGATTAGATATTAAGAAGAAATGTTTTCCTGCGAGGGTGGTGAAGCAGTAGCACAGGTTGCCCAGAGAAGTGGTGGCTGCCCCATTCCTGGAGGCGTTCAAGGCCAGGTTGGATGGGGCTTCAAGCAGCCTGATCCAGTGGTAGGTGTCCCTGCCCATGGTGCAGGGGTTGGAACTGGGTGATGTTTGAAGTGCCTTCCAACCTAAACCAGTCTATGATTCTATATAATATACATAAAATAATAAAGTAATAATACAGTGAGGTAATAGCAGCAATGGGGAAGTAGAAGAGAGCTTGAGATTCAGGAGCATGGCTGTATTTCCTTGTAAGACCTTGAGCAGCACTCTCCAGGGCCACACAGGTCCTGCCCCAGTTCCTTCTGTGCTCAGGTGAGCCAGAGGGTACTTTTTTGTGGGGAGATTCAAGCATCTAAATTCCATCTTGAGAACTTAGTTCCCATGAAATAGAGATGGTCACTGCCTGAGCCCTGCTATGTACCTCTGCTTGAGTCCCCAACACCCAAACACCACACACACACACAGCCTGGTTGTACTTCAGAATTGGCATCTCACTGAAAAAATGTGCCTCAGTTCAAGTGGGATGTGGCTGTGATGAGGAGATGGTGGGGAAAGACAGAAATGTCTCTCAGTAGACTGAACTCATCACTATTTCTATTATTTTTTATTACAGAATCAGACAAAAAGTGCCAGTCCAGCAAGTAGCGCAGAGAACTCCCCAGTCAATTCAGCAACAGCTTTAAAAAACCGGCCTCTATCCGTCATGGTGACAGGCAAAGGAACAGTCCTACAGAAAGCTAAGGTAAAGCACCAGTTGGTACAGGAGAAAGATCTATCTGGGACAGCCACTGCTTTTCCCTCCTGCAGTGGGACAGTGTGGTGGGTGGTCTGTGAAGCATCTGTGAGCACCACCCTGAGCAAGCCAACCTGGCTCTTCTCTGCTCTTCTCACCGGTGCTTTCCCTGTCTGTGATTTAAATAAATAAATATTTTTATTGCTTATAAGCGAGGGACATACCTGACCCACTCTGCAGCCACAACCCCTAAGGTAGTAGATGATGGGGTTGATGCTGTGCACATTATGGGTATGGAGGCTTGCCAGATTTGCCTTTTGACTAATTTGCCTTTATTCCTTGGCAGGAATGGGAGAAGAAGGGAGCTAGTTAGAACCACGTTTCTCAGAGATGGACTAAAGACTGGAGTTGCCCATGCATAGCCAAGGGGATTCAATCATCTGAAGGTGGAGGGTGGGTGTGCAACACAACCACACAGCAAACACCACCTCCACATCGTGCCAACGGCTCAGATGCAGCAACGGAGTCAACAGCTGCCGATATGAATTATCCCAAATGATCTTGCTCTTTCCAGACAAGTCCCAATCACATAGCTAAACTAATAACAACCAGTGACAATCCTTGCATCAAATTCCTAACCCAGTTGATGTAAACGAGAATGTTACTGTACATAGGGGTGTTTTGTGTATTTCTACTCTGAAGGTTTATCAATGAGTTATTAAGGTTTCTGTATTAGTGACAGTAATGGGTTCAGAAGGGAGCTCTGCTATTCTTTATCCTTGGTGGGTTTCAACCTGTTGTGGCAAATTGCTGTCAACTAAAGTCTCCCCTCTCTTGCTGCCAGACATCTCTCGGCTGCAGCTCATCCAGCCTTTGGTCAGGGGAAATACCTGTGCCTGAGCAATGCTCAAGACATGAATGAGAAGCACACACCAGCCTGTCCAGGGGATTTTCAGTAAGTGTCCTGCTGCATCCCAGTGTGTGCTTACTCCTACCAACCTGCTGCAGATTGGCCAGAATATCAAGGAAGATCCAGGCTGACCTTGTGCTGTAAGCTGTGTTACAGACTGTGGTGGCATCAAGAGCCCTGGGTAAAGAAGATCTGCCAAGCAGATTCAGTTAATTTTCTTCAAGATCTTGATCTCCTTCACCTGAAGAATTTGTTCTGAAAAAAACAAAGAATAATCATATTTGAATGCTTGTTAATAATTTATCAAAGGCCCAGGCCTGCTCCTCCGTTGGGCAGGGAAGCTGGATCTCAATGAACCCTTCAGGGCTTGCCTTTCCCAAGGAGTGCAGAGATAAAGTGGTCCCCGTGTTCCTGTCCTGGCTCTGAGCACCACTTTGCTGATGTTCTCTGGTCCCCACAGAGCCAGGGCAGGCCAAGCTGCCCCTACACTTGTACAATCTGCTGAAGACATCCCTGTGCAAAAGGGGTCTCTCCGCATGGGCAGGGCTATCCTCAAGGCAAGGTCGCATCACCTCTCTGGTGTCCTGCTGGGTCTCTTGGTGCTGTCACTCTTTATTTTCCAAATCATCAAACTTAACATAGCCTTTGAGCCCTGGCAGTGTGGCCCACAAAGCTTGCTCCTCTCTGCCCTAGCCAAGCTTTCTAATGAAAGATGTTGGGCATTTGGGACTGCAAAGCTTAGAGACATGAAAATTTGAAGAGGGGTAGGGGAGTATCTGGAATTCATGATGCACCCTCTCCTTGTAACCTGCTGTCCTGTTGGCTTGGAGACATCTCTGCCCACCTCCTGTGATGGTCCTTAAGCCCTGGAGCCCAGGCTCCATAACAGGGTTGATGGCAGGGGCTGCAGCTGTTTTCCAACCTTGCAAAGCTAAAGCAGCATCAGTACCCTGGCTGGGTTGTTCCTGGGGTCCCAGAGCTATACTGATGAGCATCACATCATGTAAACACAGATAGGCAAAATGTACCCTCCTAACCCTCAGAAAGCTCTGACAGGCCTGAGGCCACCTCTAAAGGGATGCTCCTTCCTCACACAAAGACCCAGCAGACATGCATGTGCGCACAGGGCTGTGACACCTGAAGCTGGTAGTGGGACAGGTGAGTGAGGATGTGTTGGTGAGGGGCTCTGGGCTTGCTTGTCACTGCTACAGAGCTGGGGTGCAACAAAGCAGGGTCAGGGTATCCTCGAAGCAAAAAATGTGGCCTCACTCCACTTTTTTCTACTTTTAAAGGAACTACTGTGGTGCAGATGGAGGAATTTGTCAATCCCAGGTTTCAGGGAGGAGTTCATTGGCCCCAGCTGTCAGGTCCATCCCTGTGACAGGTTTGCACATAAAAACAACTGGTGCAAATAAACCACTGAAACTTCTAGTGCAAGTCTCCTGGGACTTCCCTCTCCAAAGCACAGGGAGGTCCTCAATACAACGAAACTTTTGGGTTTGCCCCATCATGAGCTGGCAGGAGACATCCTCTACACATTAAATATAAATGTAGCACATACCATGCCCTTACCCTGTTCTCATCCTCCAGAAGTTGTCCAGATATTTGAAAGTGGCACTGAGAGCACCATGGATGAGAGCAGCTCTGCTTTTCACACCACAGCTCAGTCAGCTTCAGTGGTCCTGCTGGGGTATCTCCATCAGGAGATGGCAAACATTGGCAAGTCCTGAGCAACACATGTTCCCCAGACAAGAACCATTAAACGATGTCTGTGTGTCCCCATTGTTTTCCTAACTCAAAGCATTTCCTTTGTTGTAACTGTGATCTATAAAGTGGCGCTTTAGAGGGTTTTATAATAAAATCTTGAGTATATTATGTTACAAGTGTATTTTTCTTTGTAGTGTGTCCCTGCTCTGCTCTACAGTAGATTTCAAGTACATCAAACCCCTGTTAGTTAGAAAAAGAGCCAAAACTCTACAATTTGCCTGAATCCACGTAAGATTTCTGCCTGTATCTCAGCAGCACAGTCCATTAGCACAAAACCAGCAGAGAAAAATGCATCCACTACCTTCCTCTGGCCACTAGATAGCAACTGTGTGCAAGACTTCATGCCTGCTGTAGTCACTGGAGGGAAAGCCACCAGGATGGGGTTTAACTATAAAGGAAGGAAAAGATGTAGTGAAGAAAGTGCTTGAGGCCAGTATGTACAGAACAGACATCAAGCCACACCCGTTTGTTAAAGATCTTTTGATGGTTTTACCATTACAAGATCTGCTCCTGCAGAAAGTTTAGGACGGCACCATAGCTACAGCACCGAAGCTACTACCTTCTAGTGAAGGTTCTGCTTCCTTTCCTCTCCTAAGAAACCTGCCAACAAGCCCCTTAGTGTTTTGNGGATCAGCTCCAGCTGTCCCCAGTCCTCTGCCTTTCAGTCCCTGTGGATCACCCTGCGAGCAAATACAGTTGCCAAGGGTCATGGCTGCACCCCGACTGAAGGATTTCTGTGCTCACCCAAGCTCCCCAAAGCCCTTCACACTTACAGTTAGGACTTTGTTAGTTATTCCCATTATAACTCTCATCTGTGCCCAGTGTATCTATCTGGGCTGCCACCAGGCCCACAGTGTGTCACAAGCAGAAGTTTATATTCTGGAAGAAAATATTCTGCTACAAACCATTTCTCTTAGAAACACAGAATCATAAAATCACCAGGTTGGAAGAGACCCACCGGATCATCAAGTCCAACCATTCCTATCAAACACTAAACCATGTCCCTCAGCACCTTGTTCACTCATCCCTTAAACACCTCCAGGGAAGGTGATTCAACCACCTCCCTGGGCAGCCTGTTCCAGTGCCCAATGACCCTTGCTGTGAAATTTTTTTT
>WAAB01010741.1:225417-248615 GCA_013389865.1 Piaya cayana
GGGAACGCCACTTGTGACTGGCCTCCAGCTGGATTTAACTCCATTTCCCACCACTCTCTGGGCCCGGCCAGCCAACCAGTTTTCCACCCAGGAGAGTGTGCGCCTGTCCAGGCCAGAGGCTGACAGTTTCTGTAGCAGAATGCTGTGAGAAACTGTGTCAAAGGCTTTGCTGATTTCTTACCAAAGTACCTCCAGTTCTTGCTTTGGATACACAGAGCAATTCTACAACAGCTACTAGGAGACCCCACCAGCATGGACTAGCACTCACATCAAAAGTGCTAGTGGACACCTCGGTTTTCAATCACAAGTATCAGATTTTAAACAAACAAACAAAAAAAAAATGTCTCTTACTAGTCAAGTTGGCCTGAATGTTTACATAAATTGTCTGGGGGTACAAATCTAATTAACTTGTACTAAAGAGAGGAGAAACAGGCTTTCCCTTGAAGTCAGCACATGGCCCACGACCAGTCAAGTCTCATCCAGGAATTCTACAAAGCGAGAGTAATTCACAGCAACACCCAGACACCTAACGATGACCTGGCACAGACAGCATCCTCTGCACTCCCCTGATGCCAGACAGGATTAGTGCTGCTTTTCAAGGACCATACACCCTTGGTGGCTGTGCCAGGCTCAAACATGACCTCACCTTAAGGAAATGAGCTCCCATCAGGTAAGGACTCATTAAGTATTTCTGATTGAACCAAAGCAAGTCGGCGAGCGTGATTTAATAAGGGATTATGTCAGAGACCCAAGTTATTTACTTACTCTTTTTAAGTTAAAATTTGCAGGAGAAAAGGCACAGAAATTACCCAGGATTTTCAACTCAAATTTTTAAAAACAAAATGAACAGTTTCAACAACTGCTCAGCAATGTCCTCCTGGCCCATGGAATCGCAGGTCCCTCCAAGACCATCCCATTAATTCCGATCCTGTTATCAGCTTGGCTTTTCCCATCTTCTCCCAATGCTCCAACAACTCCTTACCTTGCAAAGTGCTTTGTCCTGTTTAGAAGACCTGATGTGCTGCTGCTCCAGAGCATGTCAGAGCAACTGTCCAAGGCTTCAGTGATCTGCCACATGTGGGAGAAAGGTCACAGTCACAGCACATGTAGATACCCAGGGATCTCTGGGGCACTCAGATGCTCCCAGACACTACAGGATGGGCTTAGGAACCAGCTTTTCTAAAACTCCTTTGTGAGTTTCCAATGTTTCATACCATCTCTACTTGAGAAACTGATGCATGGGGCTAGACCCCATCCAGCACTGAGATATTGTCTCCAGCATGAGATTTCACAGTCTGCAGTTCCTGAATCAGAGAGGTTTGTCCATCTGTGCTTGAAACCAGCAGGATTGTACAAACACAGGGTTTCCTCCAACTCAGGACCCAGGCAAGCACCCTTTGTCCCAGTAAAGCCCACACACTCTAAAATTGTACCTACTAGATGTGTATTAAAACAAAGAGAACTTAGAAACAAAGATTAAACCAAGCCACATTTGTCACATGGCAAAGCGCTCAGTAGCACTGTACAAACTATCCTGCAGACAACAGAGATATAAAGAAAAGACTTTAAGTACCTGTAGGAGGCTAGGAAAGCACACCCCAGCTCCAGAGCTGTGTGTCAGATGGGGTAAATACACCTCAATTTGAGCAGGAAGACCAATCCTGCAGAGGATGAATTCGTGGGAGGGGTGAACTCACAATGCTGTTAGACAAACCATAGCAGAGAAACCACCACAGAGCTGCAAACCCACTGGGGCAGCGAGGATGAGAAGCAGCAGTCTCTCTGACCCGTCACACAACAGAGGATGTACAGAGTTTTCAGAGCAGTGTGCCTGTAATCCAGCCTGCTCCCCTGATGCTTCTGCACCCTAAAACATGAACCAAGTCTTTGGTGTCAGCTGTGAGTCTGATCTGGCCCATTCTCCCTACAAGAGACGACTGACAGTCCTCCATCAGAGGCAACGCTTTGCAGCAGCCATGCCTAAGTAACAGTAATAGGTTAGCTTTTCTTTCTATCCCAGATGTCAGCCCTTCAACTAAGCCTCTATTTTGCACAGAACAATCTAGTAAAGTGGCAGTGAAAAGAAAAAGGAAATTCTCCTTTCTCCTAGCCTAGTTTCTCCCACAAGGTATGACAGTGCTGTCCTGTCTCAGTGCCAGCTTTTTATCCCCGAGAGTGCTTTAGATCATTCTTCTTCTGACAACAGATCTGTGGAATAATTTGTGTCTCTTTTTGTACATCTAATGTTACTATTCACACAGAGGGCCAGGACAGCTGGGTGAAAGGATTTTTCTTCTTCTGGGAACAATAGACACTCTTTTCATAAGCACTGGCAGTCACAGTCAATGTCTCTGCCTCAGCTCTGTCCAGAGCCGCTCCTGCTCTCCTGAAGTGATGGACACCATGGGAAAGGCGGCAAAGAACAACCCAACAGTGTGAACCACAGACCCTGGGGGAGCAATTATGTAAATTTTACAGCTTCATAGGCAAATTGATCCAGCGATCCAGTGAGACTGATGCTCTGAAGGATGCAGGCATGTGGCCAAACTGTCTTTTGGGACATGTAAACCATCACAGGCCACCAGCTTGTGCCACAGAGACTGCCGCTGTGCTGGAGACAAGAGAAGCTTAAAACAACAAGGAGAGGCAGAAATGCCATTGAGCTCATCCATCTGGCTTCAGAGGCCAGAACAAGTACGCCATTCCCCCCTGCCAGGTCCAAAAGGAGAGCAAAGCTACACAGCAAAGCTCAGAACAATGGAAACAGCACCAAAATGAAGAGCCAAGACTTGACTTGGAATGGGCAAAAGAGAAGGAATAAGAGAAAAACGTGTACCAGAAAAGGAGAGAGCAAAGAGGTGAGGAGCATGAGGAGAAAGGAAAGCACGGATGGGATCTGGAAGGAGAGGCCCTGGCCTCTTCCTATTCTGACCTGCATGTTGCCTGTCATGCTCTGCTCCTAGCACCCATGTGAAGCTGCTCAGGATGTTGTCCTGGTCCAGTCCTCTCCAGGTCAGACTGTGTCTGGCAGAAAAGACTGAGGCTGGGAGGAATGCAGTTAAACCTGAAAGCAGATAGACCAAGGTCCAAAGACCAGCAGGATGGTACAAACCATAGTTGTGTCCAGAGCCTGTAACAGATGAGACCTTTGGAAACAGTTGGGGGATTGCTCTTACCTGACGTGTTTGCAGCACAGGTAATTCGATTTGACCTAGGTCAAATCTAGGAGAAAAACAGCTAAAACACCTACTAAGAACAGCAAAGCACATCGACTGTCACAGCTCTGTTTTGGAGTTGAATAAACTATTGAAATCTCTTGAAAAATCAATTCTTTTCAAACTTCTCATGGCAATAAAATACCCGTGGAGCTAAATCATATTCAATCACTACAAATAAATTCAGAGAAGAAAGCAGCATGGGCAGCTCCTTTGAGGCTCATAACCAGTTCTCCTTCCTCTTCTTTGTCTTCCCACATGTAACAAGCCATTCACTTTAGCACCTGTCTGTCAGTGCATAATCTATGTTATCCTCCCTTCCACAGAAGCACCGATGTTGCTCAGACTTACACATATTTTCAGGCTAACTCAAAGATCTCTCAAGAAATCCATTTTAAAAATGAAAACTCTGGAATGAGAATCTGGATGAGGAAATGCAAAATGCCAATAATAATTAAAGCACAAATATTTACTTCAATTAAGAAAAAAAGAAAGAAAGCACCATGACGCCCAGTTTGTGCAATGCAGGAACTGGGATTGGCCTCGGCACAGTCCCTGTGCTGGAGCAATTCCATCACTGCCAAGGACACTGGTGGCTTGCTGGATCTTGCCTGCAACTGGCAATAAGTGTTCCAGGATGGAGAATTGAAGCACTTGGCACATCAGTGTCTCTGATCTGTGTGCTTCTTGGTGTGCTGGGAGGCTCTGGAGAAGTGCTGCGGACCACCTGGACTCCACTGCATGTGAGAGTGAAGAGGAAGGACCGGGGATCTCGGAGAATCGCCCCGGGGTACTCCTGTTGCAGAAGAGAAACACAGACACCATTACAATCCGACAAGCATTCTCTTGGCCTTAGCTGCCAAATGTCAGAGAGAAATCTGAGGCTCAGACAGAGAGCACAATACTAGGGATGGGGGGCATAGCACATTTAGTGGAGAACTTCTCACTATAGGCACAGGACCACCTCTAGGGAGCCAGAGGCTCACCACCTCCCAGCCATAGCTCTGCTGCTAAAGCAGCAGAAGGCAATGGGGAGGATTTTGCACCACAGAAAGCACCAAAAGCAATAAGGGGTAGACCTTTCCACATCAGGAATCAAAGATTTTTTTTTTCTTGTAGTGTGGCTCACAGAAAATGGGGAACAGAACAGAGTGGAGGACAACTATCAAAATACTAGAACTTTGTGGGATCCCCTTACAGTCAACTTGATTAGTGAACGTGTAAAATGGGGCACAGCTTCTTGACATACACTTTTGTTACTCTCAGCAGCACCAATCTCTCCATTTCCCATGTGAGAGAGGCCATACCAGTACCAAGACTTAGTAATTAAACAGCTGTTTGAGAGTTGCAGCCACATATCTGCTTGAGGGAAAGGTGGAGATGTGGGGTCCAGTCAGAGGGGCTAGGCAGAATGGATGACATCTGTTGATCCTTACTGCTCTCACAGTGGGGTCCTTCCCAGCCACGGCATTCACACCGGTAGCTCCCAGGCCCAAGGATGCACACGCCTTGGTTCATGCATGGATTGGGTTTGCAAAGGTTCACAGGGCTTTTTGCTTCTGCAACAAACACAAGCAGAACAAAAGGCTCAGGCACATCTACGGAGTATTAATAGCTAGGACCCACATCCATCAGGGGTGCTGCAAAAACAACAGCAACTATAGAATCACAGAATGGTTTGGGTTGGAAGGGACCTTAAAGACCATCTAGTTCCAACCCCGTGCCGTGGGTCAGGCCTCCCATGGGTCTAACACCACCCACTAGGCCAGGTTGCTCAAAACCCCATCCAACCTGGCCTTCAACACCCCCAGAGATGAAGCAACAGAAAATGTCATCTAGGGCTGATGGGATGGGGAAACCACATTAACACAGCAGGGTGTGCAAGCTCACAACCTTGTTTTGACACAGATGACAAGCTCTTTTGCATTTAACCAGACAAAAGGAAGCAGAACGGCTTTGCTAAATGTTCTGATTTGGAAGCTAATATTTCTAATAAAGCTTAAAAGAGTGATGCCACATTAGGCTGAATGTCAAAGAAAACCAAAACACAGTATCTTCAGAGCTCACAAGAGCACAAATCCCCCAGTTGCACACACTGCTAATGCAGAGCAAGACACATGCCCTGTTGCAAGCACTTTGCAACCCCAAATACCACTGGAGTTCAAACCTTGTTTACATCAGAAAGAAGTAGAGGACATGAAGTCATCTGAGAAGCATGAATGGAAAACAACACAAGAAAAACTGATGGGCTTTATTTCTAGAGGTTTAGAGAGAGGCCTACGACCATGGCCCGAGTTGTTATTAGTTCTGTTCTTGTTAAGTATGTGACAGCTTTCCCAACTCTTTTAACACAGCAGAGCCCAGCTGTCAGCAGGGCTGGCAGCGTTTCATGCTGCCTTGATGTGAATACATTAGGTTAAGTAGTGGCATCCCAGAGGGATTTGCTTCCAGTCTGCTGGCAACTCCACCACAGCATTAGTAAGGGTGTGAAAATCCTCTGCTGAACAACTACATGGTGTAGAGTCCAGACCTCCTAACCTTGCCTTTTGCTCCACAGTAGAAAAAACACACAAACACTGAGTAGGAAAAGGGGGAAGGAAAAAAGAATAGAAATTCCTATCCATCGGGATGGTTACTACAACTTACAGCGCACTGTACTCATTCCCACACACAGAGCTTGCACGTCAGCTCTCAACCTACACCTAAGACTGGCAAAATTATGTATGACATTCACTTTTTTGACAGTCAAATCCTAGATCTGAGACATCTCAATCTTTGGATTCATACAAAATCAAGAGGAACTAAGACAGGTTCCACATGTTTTGCTGTCAAGAGATATCCCAGGTAGGGTCCTGCCTGACATCCTGCATCCTGAAGAGCAAGCGCTTTTGCTTTCATTCCAGATTGGTAGAACTGTGTGTCATGAAAGCCAGCGGGACCTCTTGGACTCAAGACCAATCTTCCAGGTGCTGGCTACCCCCCAGAGAGGTTTTCCATGGTGCTCTGCTCCACAGGCCATGTATCCACCACTTCCCTCCACAACTGCCCCACTGCATAACCTCACAATCCCTGTTTTGGGGAATTACGCTATACCACAGCCACCATTTTTTTGAAGTCAAGTCTACTATTAACACAGTATCATCTTAAATAAGCCTCTTGCACTCAGGGATTGCACCCTTTGGTAATCCCAACAGCTTGTATTTCCATTAATCAGATTCGTATACATGTAACGCTTCAGTTCCTCTCTCCTAGACTCCAGATTAGTTTTTTCTAGTCTCTTTTCAGCTAAGCCTCAGAGTAAACGTGATATTCCAGGTGTCCAGAGGCAGGGTTGGTTTCTCAAATACTTTTATCATGAGTCATAGATTTTTTTAAAGTCCTTTCACAGACAATGATTCTGTTATTGAGTCTTGGACTTGGAGCAGAAGACTGAATGAAGGGCTTATCTTTACATCGCCCTTGGTCCCAGCCTACTTAGTACAAGCAACAATTACCTGCACATGGCATGAAAGCAGCAATTCAGTCTCAGGAAATGATATGTTATTACCCTGACTCATTGAACCTTGCTGTCTCTTCCCCTTTCTCTGGGGCATCATGCTTAATTTCATGGTACGGTAGATTGTTTTTATAATAACACATCTGAAAATATCACTGCAACAGGAGTACATTGAAAAGCTCCAGGTAGAAACTGCCTGCAAAGCCTGCCAGGAGACAGGCTTCTCACCCTGAGGAGACAGTGTTGTAGCTACTTCTAACCCTGAAGGAGCCATGGGCATGCCCAGAGATGAAAAGGACTTTAGACTCTGCCATTAATTACAGCACTGCTCAATGTGGTTCTTCATTTGATCTTACTAATCAGTTAAAACATAACAAGACCAAATTCCTAGATGTTAAAATCTCAGATTATTTGGAATGAGAAAAAGAACGCATGGCATTTTAAAATAAGGAGAGACCTAGATGGTGTGGCCAGGAAATAGAAGCGCTTTCATCACCACTAACATCTGCAAACCAGATCTGCTATCCTTTCCGAAAAGCCCATTTCCATCAAACACGGACACTCACACTTGGTATGCAAGCACTTTAACCTTGATTTCAGAGCAAATTTCTTCCCAGCCAGGGACTCACCCTCTGGACTCAGAGTTTTGAAGAAAGTGCTTTGACATAAGCTTTTACATTACTATTTAAAAATTCCTCATTCCTGAACGTTTTAGAGATAAAGATTTAGCCTTGAAAGCAAAATTAATCACAAGCTGTCTGAAAGCTCTATTTAACAGCTTGCAAGCTTCTAAGATGACAGATTCTGGATTTATGATTAAATCCCACGCTACGCAGACAAAATCTCATGAGCCTACCTAAAAACTTAAGCTGCAGGACACTAAGGAGGAACAGAAACAATGAGGTTTCAAACCCACCACTTTGCAGACACCTAGGCACAAACTTGCTGAAGGAGATAGCAGAGACCTCACTCCAGGATCAATGCTGGTGGCTGCAGAAACCTGTCCCCTGAAGCTCCCTCAGCAACACTGCAGGAGCTACAGTAACACACAGAATTTTCCACAGGTTTAAAGCAATATCAGAAAAAGAGTAAGCTGCTTTTTCTTCCAGGGAAGGCAGAATCTAGACCTGGCAGGGCTGGAAAGGGCCAGTCACACTAAGACCAATCTCACCCAGTGGACTGAATCTTAGGAAGTTGGTTCCTATTGCTATAGGATTGCTTTGGACAGTCATCAGATCTCCATGCTATAGCTTCCCCATCTGTAAATGCAAAAAATAACATCAAACTCACTCGCGGTAAAGCATCAGAAAATCTACAATAACAATGGCTGGTGGCACCAACATAAGAAGCAAGGATAGAACGTTCTCTCACCTTCACAGATCCGTTCAATTATAAGGTTTTGGTAATACTGCAGGTCTTCATAGGAGGAGATGTGGACCAGGTAGTTGGGAGACCCAGCAACCCTCAGCAGCATGTCCCTCTGTGCATCCCCAACAACCACCACAAACACCAAGATGCCATTGTCCCTCAGCTGCTGAGCTGGGGTAGCCGCATCCTCCAAGCCGCCTCCATTTGTGAGCACCACCACTACCTTGTTGACACCAGGTCTTGCTCCTTTCTGCACTGTCATCACATCAGCATAAATATGCAACAAAGCTCTGCCAGCAAAGGCTGAATCTCCGAGGAAAGACACCTGGTTGATGGCTTGAAGGACTGCTGAATTGCTTGTGTGAGTGTCCAAAGTAAACACAGTGTGAGCTTTGCTGCCATAGATCGCAAGGGCAATTTGGGTGACATCCCTGTTGATGCTGAAGTGCAAACAGCTGCTCCTGACAAAGTTCATCAACTGCAGGAAATTCTCCAGGCCAACTCCAGCTGAGGCATCCACCGCAAATGCCAAATCAAGTGACTGTGCCCTGCAGCCTGGATGAAAGAGTGCAAGCGTGGTATTTTTCAGGATATACACATACTCCTTTCTGACCAAAAAAAAAGCAGGGGTGGGAAACAGTGAGCAAAATTCATCACCGTTGATCATCAATTTAGAAGGGTGATTTACAACTCTTTCACACCAACAGATCCATCATAAAATGCAATGATGGAATGTTAGTCCCTGGATCTCTGAGTGACACAACCACAACAAGGATATTAATCCTGTCCTTCCCTCCTCCTCAGTGGAGTTCAGAAGACCTCTCTGTGGTTTGACAAACGCATCCCACAATGCCCGTATCACTTTCTTACCTTCAGGATTGTCTACTCTGCAGATTCTTCTCTGCAGTTCTGGGATCCTGTTGAACAGGTCTTGGGGGTCCGAGTAGACAATCGTCTGCTTTGGATTGCCAGTCACCTTGATCAGCTCTGCTCTCATGAAGCTGCTGCCTACACCAACCAAGAAGAGACCTTGGTCCCTCACATACTTAGCAGCTTCTGCCACTGGATCCTGGGATTTGGAGTCAGTGAGCAAGACAACCACATGTGGGAGATCATCCTGCTCATCTGCAAGGACTGAGGTTCTAAAACCATGCTGCACAATGTAATGCAGGGCTCTGCCTGTCAGGGTTCCTCCTCCACTAAAATGCAAAGCATCGATGCTCTTCATGAGACTGAACACATCCTTATATCGGCCCACTTCAATGGGTATCTTGACATTGTCAGCGTATTGGGCCACCCCCACATTCATTGGTGAATCCTGGCCCATCACTGCTTGGAGGAATCTCTTGAGGAATGCCTTGTAGCGCAGGAACCCTTCCAGTGTGACTCCTGCTGAGCTGTCCAACAGGAAAAGGAGATTCACACCACATTCAAGACTCAGCTTTGGTGCTGAAAAGGGAGAGAGTAATTTGTCATGTGCGGGACAACACAACACAACATGCCAGGCACCTCAGCTAGGGCCTGCTGGAAGACCTGGGATGTGGAGAAGAGACATTATGTTCAGTAACCTAAATGGTTTGCCAGACACGTCATGAGCTGGAGGACAACTGTGCCAGAAGCACACTTTATTTTGGTTGGATGGCACATAAGCCTTTAGTGATAGGAAATACCTATGGGAGCCTAGGGGAATTCCTGAGCTTTTCAATGGCAAACGTGACATTAGAAATGACAACTCCCCTCTTATAGTACTCTGCAGAAAAACTCCAAGTTTCAATATATCATATATTGGAGAAAGAAGAACCCAAGCACTGGACTCTCCTCTGTAACACCCTGAAACATTTTAAGGCAGGAGCCTTGATTCTAGAGGAAGCAAGTACAAAACATTTTCTAAAGATTGGGACCTTCCTAGGTTCCTTACATCGAACCTCCAAAATCAGGAGTCCCTCCTGGGCCCATGTTTGCAGGGAGGAGTCCAACAGACATATTTATATCTCTCCCCTAGTTTCTCTGTTCTCCTGCTCACATGGCACCAGCATTTAGGAAAAAAGGCAGCCACACCAGGGTGAGACTGTCACTATTGGTGTTCTCTCCATATCCACAAGACTTCTCAGTAGCAGGACCCAACCAGTGGGCACAACACATCACAACCAGCATGAGAGAAAACTCCTCCTGTTTCCTGGAGAAAAGCACAAGGGCTGCAGAGATGTCTCTGTGGCCACAGGAACGACAAAAGCAGGACACAGCCAAGAAGGAAGGAGGAAGAGCTCAGGTTCACACCTACCGCAGTGGATGTCTCCTCCATACCCCACCGGGCAGAGGCAGTGGTACTTGTCCAGTCCCTCTGGGACACACGTGCCCCGGTTCTGGCATGGCTGGGAGTCGCAGGGGTCTAAATGGGACCAGGGAAAGGAGAGACAGGGAGTCAGCAAGGAGTGTGACTCTTCCCATCCTGTGCCACTGCGAGCATCACCATTAGTGGAACAGTGGCCAGACCTCTGTCTGTCTTGCTGCAGGGTCTGAACTAACAAAGGGTCACGTGCATCTTCACTCATCACCATGGTAATTTCATTTCGGGCCGGCTCTCCAGCAGGCAGTAATGAAGAGAGCAAACCAGACTGTGACCTCACTTCATCTGCTTAGGAATAATGCCAACACAGCAATGCTCATGCAAACACAGAATTGCTAAAGTTCACGCAGCCCTTATCATAGAACTGTAGAATCACTAGGTTGGAAAAGACCTTTGAGATCATCAAGCCAAACTGTACTTGTCCACTACTAAATCATACCCATAAGCACTTTACCCATCTTTTGAACATCTCCAGGGACTGTGACTCACTGGCAGCCTCTGCCAGTGCCCAAGAACCCTTTCAGTCAAGAAATTTTTCCTAATGTCCAATCTGAACCTCCCATGAGGCAACTTGAGGTCATTCTCTCTTGTCCTTCTAGACATACACCAGCAATGGAAGGATCAGAGTTCTGGCCTGCTGCTTGGACAATATTGTACTGACAAAGAAAATAGAGCCATTGTCACNTATTAATCCAAAAGAAAACCAGACACAGGCATCCATGAGACAAAAAAAAAAAGAGACATAACATCAACTCATAATAAGGATCACAATCTCTCACACGGAGCAAATTTTTTAAGAGTGAGAGTAAAAACCCATGGTTTTATTCATTAATTATTACCTTTCTTTTTAAAAAAGGCTAAGTCCTACCTGGACATACAGTTCGGAAGCATCTGGATGGGTGCTTTACTAAGACCCTCTTCCACCTGAAACAGAAAGAATAAAGCCTATCACGAATTTAAAGATTAACAAGGTATCGTCAAGTCTGACCTTACTGTGTTTTAAATTGAACAAATTTTCCTTTAAAAATGCAATTTTTCAAAACAATTATTTAAAAAATGTCCAGTCTAAGTGGAGTGGCAAAAGAAAAAAAACCATGATTTTATCAAATCTACTCTTTTATTTTTGAGTTCTACTTTGACATTTCAGATTTAAAGACTATGCATGTATTTTTAAAGCTCAACGTGATTATATTTTTAGCAGATAGAGAAGAGAGTTAAAATTTTGGTCTAANTGGTTCTTGCTGCTTGGACAATATTGCACTGACAAAGAAAATAGAGTCATTGTCACCTAAACCAACAAAAGGATGAGGTTCAGGGCAGAACTCAAGGACCATAACTATTTCCACAGTCACAAAAACAGGCTGGCAATCTGCAAGTGCCAGGTTCCCTGCTAATATGATGATGTTCAGTGTACCAAGTAAATGAGTGGAGGCATCTCATTGCCTACACCCCTGCCTGGAGAGCAGCGACTCCTCTCAAGCATTGGGAGGCAGCACAATCCCCAATCTTCATCTACTTCTGTTCCTAACTGGCTCCTCAATTGGAAGGAGAAATGACAGGGAGATATTTTAATCCAAAAGAACTCCAGTCACAGGCATTCATGAGACAAAAAAAGAGAGACATAACATCAACTCATAATAAGGATCACAATCTCTCACACGGAGCAAATTTTTTAAGAGTGAGAGTAAAAACCCGTGGTTTTATTCATTAATTATTACCTTTCTTTTTAAAAAAGGCTAAGTCCTACCTGGACATACAGTTCGGAAGCATCTGGATGGGTGCTTTACTAAGACCCTCTTCCACCTGAAACAGAAAGAATAAAGCCTATCACGAATTTAAAGATTAACAAGGTATCGTCAAGTCTGACCTTACTGTGTTTTAAATTGAACAAATTTTCCTTTGAAAATGCAATTTTTCAAAACAATTATTTAAAAAATGTCCAGTCTAAGTGGAGTGGCAAAAGAAAAAAAACCATGATTTTATCAAATCTACTCTTTTATTTTTGAGTTCTACTTTGACATTTCAGATTTAAAGACTATGCATGTATTTTTAAAGCTCAACATGATTATATTTTTAGCAGATAGAGAAGAGTTAAAATTTTGGTCTAAATTGGAACAAACCCAAAGTTTTACAGTAGTGAGAATTTCTTATTCAATATTAATTCTAGTATCCAAATTTTCCAGCTATACCTACTGGACAAGCAAGGTTTAGACTGGGAAGAAATATTCAGCTGTGCCTCCCACTGGGATTTTTCAGCTTAGTTTCCTGCCCCAAGGTGATACCAAAACACCCCAATTCTAGAGCAAGAGTGTATGTTTGACATACATAAGAAAGCAGCTAACATTGTTAGTAAACAGTGAGACGATTTCTGCTTTAGTATCATGTTTGTTAATCACTTTTCCATTTCTCTAATACTCACAACTTCACTGTGCCTTAGTCTAAAGACCATGTCTGCATTAATCATCTCAGGGTTTTTCATCACTGCAAGGAGCCACTATCCGATAAAAGCCTCATCACTGTATCTCATCTCCTCTGTGCCCCACTCACTTTTAAAGATGTGGGTGTCCAGCTCACCTGTAGAAGGGGCACAGTGATGTATGCACTGTGTTTGGCTCCTTTGAGCCTTTCCAACACACATAATTTCCAGCCAGCTCTCTCACAGTCTCCAGGGTCCTGCGTTCACAAGGGTGGGATTCAACTTTGCAGCCTGTAGCAAACAACAGATCCAAACAATGACCTGAAAACACAAACTCTGTGTGGGAGCAGAGCACCACTTTGAAAGGGATTAGTTCTCCTCATCAACCTGCCAACAGCATATGAGACAGTGCTTCAAAGAACCCTCCATGAGACCTTAGAAAACAAATTTTCTGTCAACGTCTTCACCAGCCTACTCCACTTCCTTAGGTGCTCACTCTTCAGCCTCCTTTGATTTGCTACAAAGCTTTTACTGTTGAATTCAGGTTTGAGCAACAGCTTTTCAGCCCCTCTGGTGCCTTCACCATACACGTATTCAATTTTCTTCTACCTCTGGACCACTCTAGTTCCATCTTTTCTATCTTTTCCAAGTCCCTGGTTGGCCTCCCCTTAACATATAGTCAAGTTCATTAGAAGATTTGATACGATTGTGTTTATCACCTCCATCCCTCATGATGTGAGCAAGGACCAATGTTCCTATCTGCAGAGGTGAACAAAGACACAGGATCCTGCAGCTTGCAAGTATTTGGAGAGGAAGATGGCAAGCACATCAACCAGTGCGGGCAATGGGAGGCTACCTCGAAGTATAACACCTGTCAATTCCCCCATAGGCCTTCTGACAACGCCTTGAGTCAAAGCTCAAAGCATGAGTGTGAAGGACAAGCCAGGACAGGCATTACCTGGAGTGGTGACACCGCAGACAGAGCTGGTGAGGGTGCTGTAGAGGCCGTTCACAGCATCATCAGCATCTCCAGCAAAGAGCACGTGCTGCTCGGTGGGCTCGCTAGCCAGCATATGCAGCTCCTCCCACCTGCCAAGCAAGGTAGGGTTCAACCACTTGTGTAGCGAGACCCTTACTCACCACCAAAGACATGAGCAAATTCTGTGCATCAAATAGCCCATGCAGAACCACGACATCCTTCAAGCAGTTTTCAAGATCCTGGTGTGTTTAGTCTCAGGCAATGGTGTAGCTCTATTCAGTAGAATTGTTTCCTTCACCAACTCTGATCCTCATTCTACACCAACCACCAACTTAGTGTTTTCTCCATGTCTGTGTTACCCTGCAAATTCCCCTTTTTATTTTCCAAAGCTGATATCCAGCACAAGACCATCCCTCAACCGCTAGGACTTGCCATTTGGCAAGCTGGGCTTCTGTTTCCAACTCTGTGGAAAGTTTCCTACCTTGGAAACTTGATTCCCACTGCAAATACCATTATGTGTCTTTCCTTGATCTGCATGGCAGGAATTCCAGTGCTGCCCTGGGACTTCCCATCCGAAATGATGATCAGGACTTCAGGGACGCTCAGGTTTCTGCCACCAGGAAATCCCTTGTGGAGAACGTACTTCAGAGCCCGACCTGTCTCTGTGCTCCCACCTCTAGGAAGAAGGGAGTTAAAATTTAAAAAAACCCAAAACCACAACAAAAAACCCCACAAACAAACCACCCAGAAATCAAAGTTCTTTTCCAGATATTGAATTTTCCACTTTATTTCAAAATTTACACCCTCTGATAGTGGGGAACTTCGCATATTGCTTCCTGTTACCACAGAACACTTCCGCAGAGATGTCAAATCCTGCCATTCTTGTCCTCTTCCTACCCAGAGGTCTCATCTACCCACCCTTACCTCCCTCCTCTCCGACTCAAAGTAGCCTCCAGAAGACTTTTAGCACACAGCAGTGTGTTGTAATTGGAGGAGAAACCAGAGCTCTCAGATACTTGAGCTTTTCTTCCAGCTTTGAAAAATGTCTCAAGTGCTTCTTTTATCCCTCTCTGAAAATCATGGTGACTTCTTTAAGAGCTGTATGGAAAAGCTGGTTTACAACAACCTCTTGTATTTCAGTCGGAAGCACAGGACAAGTGGGTAAAATGAATGAAAACCAGCATCTCAAAGTGGTTTCCTTTCTCTTGATGCGTGTAGGTGCTAGAAATTCTTGTCACATATCATTCCTTTTGCACAACAGGACCTTCTGCTCTGGACCAAGAGCTAAGGCACAAATCCCAGCTTGTAACGGAGAGTCTGCAGTCCAGCAATGTGAAGAGAGTCCTTGCCTTTTTCTCCTTGGTTGAGCTGCAGGTTAATTTGATTTTCTACAGAAAGTCATTTGTCCATGCTGTAGTAAAGCTCCTGAAAACATGAATGCTGAAAGCTTCTTAGTGCACCCCTGAAAACTCAGAAGAACTGAGCACAAGGCATGCCTGTTTCAGGGCTTTGCCAATACCTTTTATGCTAGGAAAGTAAAGATTAAAATGCTCCCAGTAGTCTTAACCAATGCTAAACTCAATTAAAAGCAACACACTTGTCTGCTAGGTTGTGTGCCAGCAGTGCTGGTATGATAGGAAATGTGCACCAGACATCCAGGTTCACACAAGCTGTATCCCTCACTTCCCATTTTGGAGACTGGAGACTTACAGATTTTATGGAAACATAGATCATTAAGGCTGGAAAATATCTCTAAGATCATCCAGTCCAATTGCCAGTCCAACACCTCTGTGCCTACTAAACCACGTCCTGAAGTGCCACGTCTAAACACCTTTTGAACACCTCCTGCCTTTTCCTGCCCAAATGTCAGTAGCTGTCAGACACCTCAGTGGAAGCGCTGTGGCATAAGGGAAAACACATTGAGTAGTCAGTTCAGTGCCTAAAATCATAGAATCATAGAATTATTTGAGTTAGAAGAGACCTTAAAGATCATCTAATTCCAGCCCCCCTGCCATGGGCAGGGACACTTCCCACTGGATCAGGCTGCCCAAGCCCCATCCAACCTGGCCTTGAACACCTCCAGGGATGGAGAAGCCACCACTTCCCTGGGCAACCTGTGCCAGTGCCTCATCATTCTCCTTACGTCTAATCTAACTCTGCCCCTTTCCAGTTTATAGCCATTCCCCTTAGTCCTATTGCTACAAACCTTTGTAAAAAGTCCCTCCCCAGCATTCTTGTAGCCCCTTCAGGTACTTCATGAACTTGATGAACCGTGCCCACTTGAGCCCTGAGGATCAGGAAAAGTTAATAAGGAGTCAAAGCTCATTAAATTCGGTTCTTACCAATTTGCATTTGGAGATTCACTGTTTTTTGACACAGCAGATGTGCGTTTAAGGCATTTTTACTACAGTAAGGATTTTCCGAAGCCAAAGGAGATGTGGATTCTATGAGATGTGGACTTTATCTGCTGCCTTTACTCAGGAACAGCACCAAAAAAGTATCCGTTGACTTGTATGAACAAAATTCATAAGAAAACTAACTTCTAAGATTGCCACAAATCTGCTTGAAATAGGTCAATGAGCTCAAAAGCCATTTGGACAGGACTCACAGAAAGAGACCAGCACATTCTGAATATGTCACCAAAGCTTCACTTCACCCCAGGGCTGCTGTCTTTCAAGTGCTCTCAGTTCCACACCCAGACCACAGGGCTGGAGTTGGAAAATGCCTCTCTGGCCAAAGGCTCGTCAGAAGCACAGGAAGGAGCCTCTTAATCAAGGCAGCAAACACTCCGTTTTTTCAGAAGCCAACTGGGATCCATCCTTGACTATTTTATCTACTTTGAAATGTCAGCTTTTCATTTATACTAGATGAAACAGCTGAACGCAAGGTCATTATTTACTCAGTCTGTCAGCATGCATGTGTTGTCATCAAGAAATTTCAGTGCCAGATGCCAAACCCTGCTTTGCTTCCTCTGCTCTGCTTTCAGAGTCTTGAGCAGCAGCCAAAGAGGAGGAGCACATCTTGCTTTCTGCTAAGTTTTTCCTGTAACATTACACAAAAGTTTTTCTTGATTTGATAAACTTATCAAAACCAATACAACAACCCAGCCAACTGATCTTGCTGGAAAAAGTTGCACCACGCATGTCATGATGTGAGCAGCAGACAGCCACAAGAAATGTTGAGGTAACCTTTAGCTCTAAGGCAGATCGGCTAAAGCAAGAGTAGGCACCCACAGGCAATACCGATACCTCATCTGTCATCAAAATAAGTGTTATTTTGGGGTGGTTGTCAAATCCTTTGTAGATCCAAATGTATTTCTTACAGATGAAAAGTCTGGATTTTGAGAGGTCCTTAGAGAATCTTCCTTTGAACTTCTGGCTCCATTTCCTGAGGTTGTGGGAAGACATTCAAGTCTTAATGTTCAGGAAGTAAAAAAGTTTCTGTCCAAAAACCTGATCCCCTTGAATTCACCAGACATGCCCATATATCTAGGGATCAGCAATGAGTCACTACCACATAGGACAAAGGAAACTGTAACCACCAAAAAAAAAAAAGAAGATGCACGCAGTCTTGTCTTTCCTCAGCCATGTGGCAAGATCATGAACACTTTCCCCTGGAAGGATGCAGCCCACCACCTGGCAATAAGTATCTAGAATAACCTGCCAGGAAGGTAACAGAAAACTCTCCCTTATTTACCAGGTTGCTGAAGTCTTTCATCCCTATCAACTGTCCTTGACAAACACAGACCGGGTTGCATGTCTTTAGTGGACTGTGGATTATGGACCACAGTGTTCAGGCACTCCCCTCCCTGGGGGCATCACATCAGTGTATGCATGGTGGAGTTGGAGTCGTCAAAGAACTCTCAGTCTAGAGATCATTCATAACCCAGAAAAAGAGAAAAGCTGTAAAAGAAACTGACCTGAACACAATCCTCCTGATTCTCTCTTTCACTTCTTGCTTGGTCCGATATGAATCCAGTGGGAATTCAAGGTGGGGAGTTGAGCTAAACTGTATCATTCCCACACGGACCTAAAATAAAAGGTTAAAGACTATGAAAGATGCCTGTGAGAGTTTTACTCTTCTGATCAATTAACAGACTTGGGAACACTACACAGTATCGAGACAAACACTGTTTTGCGTGTTGAGCCAATGGCAATCTAAAGGAACTTCCAAAAAAAGCAAAAACCACAGCAGCACCTATAGCGAATATGAACAAAGCAACAACAGGAGACCTTGCTGCAGTTACAGGCAGCTCAAGATCTGTGTTTATCCATTCAGAGCAGGTAGTAGCCTCAAGGACAGTAAGTTTATAAATAACACCTTTTATAACAAGCCATTTATACACTGCAGGCAATTTTTCTTTTACTAAGAGCAGTTCCTTCTGGCACTGGGCACAGTAGACAACATAAAGCAATCAATCCTTTATCCACTATCTCCTCTAAAACAATTTCCTATAATTGAAAGTGCCTGAGAATAAAAACAGTCTAAATTGTCTGTATTGGGCAACGCATCCAGAATATTTCACCTGGAAGTGTTTCAGGGTCAGGTTGGATGAGGCCTTGAGCAACCGGATCCAGTGGGAGCTGGTAGGGGCATTGGAACTGGGTGATCCTTAAGGTCCCTTCCCACCCAAGCCTTTCTATGATTCTGTGTGGAAAGAGCACTGCTATATATAAGGAAAGCCAGCCCTTAGACAGCCAGTAACTGATAGACCATCTTTTGCTTTGACCTGTGCCTTCCAGTGAAGTCACCACCTCAGATGTATCCTCTCCCTTTGCTTTTTTTACCATCACACTCACAGACGTGCTGCATTGGGGTACTTTGGAGGCCACTCCAATGGCTGTGTCCCACCTCCTTGGTGGTATTTGAAGGGTCATGCTTCTCAGGGTGTCCTGGTCAAGGTGGGTTAAGAGAACGTTTGGAGTTAAGCTGCTGGAGAGTGCCCAGAGGAGGGCCATACAGTTGGTGAAGGTTTAAGAAGGGAAGCCATATGAGGAGCAGCTGAGAGTTACTTGGTCAGTTCAGCCCGAGAAGAGGAGACTGAGGAGATACCTCACCAAGCTCTACAGCTTCCTCACAAGAGAAAGAGGAGGAGCAGACACTGATCTCTTCTCTCCAGTGACCAACAATTGAACCTGAGGGAATGGCAGGAAGATGGGCCAGGGGAGGCTTAGGTTGGATATTGGGAAAAGGTTCTTTCCTGAGAGGGTGGTGAAGCACTGGAACAGCTCTCCAGGGAAGGAGTCATGGCACCAAGCCTGACAATATTCCAGAAGCATTTGCACAACACCCTCAGACGCATTGTGTGAATGTCAGGGTTCTCCTCTGCAGGGATAGGAGTTGGAGTCAATGATCCTTGTGGGTCCCTTCAGGACACTCCATGGTTCTAGGATTCTCACGATAGCTGCTGGGTTGAATTTTGCAGTTTCACTCAGCACATTATCTCCAGCCTTCCCATACATTGCCAAGCTGCTCAAAACAGAACTGATACATTCCTGACACTCACCCTGTTTGGATGGATGTCCAAGGCATCACAGAGCTTGCTTGCAAAGATCTTAGACATTTCAAAGCTTCCTTTGCCAATGCTGTAGGAACCATCCAAGAGGAAAAGGACATCTACTGAAGCTGAGCACTGCATCACTAGGAGAAAAAGCAAATGATGTGAAACTGCACTTCATTAATTTCCCTCTCTGGAAGCGGCAGAAAGCCCAAACAGACTTGCCAAGGAGGAATTTGGACAGTCCGATGTTAACAACCCAAAGCCTGCACACGCTCCTGCTCTGACAGCTCCAGTTCAGCCCTCACAGTTTGCAAGACTCGCGCCTTAGCTCCCCAGCCTGGCATCAGCAATTGAGTAAAGCAAGGCAGAAGCACCCCCGATGTGCTGATGTGCAATATCACTAACCACAGAGAGTTGGGAAGGACACAGAGGGGCAAGCAGAAGGCAGAGGTGTCCATGCCCAACGGGACCTGCAGGCTCTCCCAGCCCAAGGCACAGATGTGAATCCAGAAGGATTCACAAAAGGAAGGATTTGCAAAGCACACAGAGTCCCACAAAACCAGATGCGTTTCATCTGCAGCACATTTTTCAAAACATGCTTTTATTTTTCTAAATGCAAACTCTCTGAACAGCTCTGAGGCACCGACAGAAACACTGCTCAAAAATCTGCCTTTCATCCTCTCTTCAGAGACGTGTCCTTGTATCACCCCTGCCTGCAAGAACACAACTGCTCCCAAGGAAAAGTTTCTGAGGTGCTTATGCTGCAGTGGAAGTCCATAACTCCACTGACAAAAATAAAATGCTTTTAAAAACAGGCAATCCACAGACGCTTAAAAGACATTTTCAAAGCATTTACATGTAAATTTCAAATTCACCTTTGCAGCATTTAGCAGAGCCCACTTCAAGCGACACTGAATGTGTCACCAAGGCTGGTGACGGGGTTGGAACACAAGTCTTGTGAGGAGCAGCTGAGGGAACTGGGATTGTTTAGTGTGGGGAAGAAGAGGCTGAGGGGAGACTGTATTGGTCTCTACAACTACCTGAAAGGAGGGCATAGCAAGGTAGTTCCTGGTCTTTCCTCCCGAGTAACAAGGGATAGGATGAGAGGTAGTGGCCCTAAGTTGAACCAGGGGAGGTTTCATTCCTGAAAGAGTGGTGAAGCACTGGCAGAGGCTGCCCAGGGCAGTGGAGGAGTCTCCATCCCTGGAGGCATTCAAAAATCATGCAAACATAGTATTCTGGCACTTGGTTTAGTAGATACGGTAGTGTTGGACTGATGGTAGGACTGGATGGTCTTAGAAATCTTTTCCAACCTTAACAATTCTATGAATCCAGAAGCTCAGTACAGGGAGCAAGCACATCATCCCTTTAAGACCCCTTTTGGCCCATACCATTTCTGTACCCCCATTATTATAATCTTTTTATCAGCACTAATTATTTCCAAATTGTTCCTGCTAGCAAAAACCTGAATTTATAATTAGGGTTTTCTAATACCAAATCATGAGGGACTGAAAATCATAACACATTCTCTTCTGGGTCACTGGTTCTTCTAACAGGACAATCGGTCTTGCCCTGGAGTGCTGCGTTGGGGATGAGCTGGAGCACGGCCTCTTCTCCAGGCTGCCCTAGCTTGTCAGCCTTGTCCTTACAACTGCTTCAAACATGAGATGCAATAACCCAGGTGCTCGCCTGTAGTCACTGACCACAGCCGCCTGCCCAGGCTTGCACAAAGGAAAGTGCTGTACTCCCATCCCAGTACGGGCTGGTGTGGAGAAACGGTCTTCAGGTTGCTCTGGAGTTCAGTGGTACGGGGAGCAGGGATCTGCACTGGTGCACAGCAATGGAAGGGACTGGTAAGTGAGACGTCTGCAGCCCAGCAAAGGGCTCCTGGCAACGTGCATCAGTGAGAAACAGAGCACATCAGGGTGGAAAGTCTGAGCTGAACGTGTGGTGGGATGGGATGGGGCTGGAGGGCATCCCTGGCACAGGAAAAAATGTAATTCATCACTTAACAGGCAGACAATAGGAAATAAAGTCTAGCAGGAGACCACATGAGACAGTTCATAAGTAATCAGTTGCATAAATATCAAGGGAGCTGTAGGTGATCATGGTCTGCTGGCCAGCCAAAGCCCAGAATCCCCCCTCACAGCATCGTGACCGGCTCTATAGCATGAACAAATCAGCCACATGAGAGGTTCAATTGCAAATCAAGTCTGTAATTAAACATAGCTTGAAGCAGGCTCCAAAGGGACTGACAGAAACACCAGCCAGTTGGAAAACAGCCAGTTTGGGCAAAACAGAGGCTGGAGTCCCAGGAGAACTGATACCAATGAAGGGAAAAGCCAAATGAAGGCAGAAGCAGCCACAACTGTGCTTGTCAGAGGGACTTTATGGATTGAATGGGATGCAATGTAAAGAAATAAAACAACAAAACTACACCATCAAGAAAAACCCCAAAGAAATAAGGAATTTAGAAAACAGAAAAGACTTGCTTTAAAAACCAAACTTACTCTGGCCAGCAGCCGAGATCTTGCTGATCCTCTCCTGGTCAGCATGAATTTCTTGTATACCTGACACCAGCAAAACTAGGGGATCAAACAGAGAATCACCCATCAACACTAGAAACTGTTTCAAATAAATAAATAAACATCTAAATATCTAATATATAAATGAGACATGCAGGTTTTAATCTATAGCAGAGAAAATGCTGTTTGCTCTACAGATTTCACGCTTGCAGAACTAATTTGGGGCCACAGCACAGCACTGTATCCATGGGAGGAAATTCTTTCTATCCATGACACAGAGAACATGAGACATGCCGAAGACCTGACTCCAGCACACGGAAGGACTGTCCCTCTGCTCACTGAATGGAAGGACGTAGCACGTGAATGAGAACTGGGCCAGGCTTAGGCTTCAAAGAAGATAATCATAAGCACTGGAGACACCAAATAATTGCACTGGAGAAATTTATGAATTTTTAATACCAGAACAACATTAGCTTTTCCCATATCAATTAGAAACTTCACATACAAATCAGTCACACATGTTCAAATTCGCAGAAAAGCTGTTTCTCCAGGCATTATTTCATCCCCTCTGGGTGAAACTATGGTTCAGAAACTTGTAGTGGTTCTAGCTTACCTTCCTGGTAACTAAGGTTGTAACTAAGGAAGTATTCCATCTCATTTCTTTACGTAAGCAGAGATATAAAAAGAGAGGTAGGAAGTGGGTTATGCTTTTCTTCTTCTGGGAGTGTTAGGCAGTGGAGAAGCTCTCTGNTTCACAAAACTAAACCTTCTGGAGAGGCACTGATTTGGCTCTAGTTTCTCAGCATGAAGAACTCCGGCTAGAGGCAGGGAAGCACCTGAAGAAGAAACTACTTGATGCAGAATAACGACTTTGAACACACCTTGGGGAAGTAGGAAAATGCAGATGGACTCAAACGACAAGAGGCTCATGGTGACAAATCTGAAAGAAAAGAAAAACAAGGAGAGGAATATTAATTGCGTTCCTAAAATGGGTTTCTTCACCTGCAGCTGGTTGTTTCATGTGATGAGTTCAGAAATATTTAATCTGAGGGACAAAAGCAACTCGCAGCCTGGGGAGGAGAGTAGGAAACAGATAGAAGGAAGAAAACTGAAAATGAGGGAATGATAGAAAAGAAAGTCTCCCTGCGTACTCATCTACTTTCCTATCAAAACCAGAGAAGGCAAGCTTCTTAGGGTAGAGAGCTACTGCCCAGCCTTCTGCCATCTTCTTCCCCCATGGCCACCTGGATCTCTACACTCATTCCTCCTTTCCTTCCTCCTCACTACACCAGGGTCCCTGTTGTCCTAGGTGAGCCCATGGAGAGCCAAACAGGGTTCATAGAATCATAGAA
>WAAB01010742.1:0-17519 GCA_013389865.1 Piaya cayana
GTCCTTTCCAACTCAAGACTTTCTGCTATTCTTATTTGCAGAATTCTTATTTGCTTTGTTTAGAATTTTTCCTTCTTAAGAATTTGTAAGCTGGACTAAGGAAAAGGATACCTCACAGGTAGACCAGAAGCAGCATAGAGATTCTCCAGACAACTCCAGAGTCTGGGCCACATCAAGAGCTGCAGCTGGAGTGTATTTAAGAACAACATAATCCAGAGCAAGAAGTGGTAGATGAAAACAAGTCTGGATTTCTAAATTTGGAATCTTGTTTTCTAGCATCTGATCCAAAGCACTTGCTCAGACTCCTGTTGTTAAAACAATTGCATCTTAATTTATTCTGTCTTAATTTCATTACCGTTTGTTGATAATGCCTTCCTAAATGTCCTTGATCCTTCATCTTCTTCAGTGATATATCTCAGCTTGATCACATTGGTCACTGCATGTGACATGAAGAAGACCTAGTGGTGGCGTGAAGGAAAGGAGAATGTCCACACAACATGCACTAGCACTGCTCCCATGGCGAGGGAGATCTCAGGCTTGATCCTCCATCCAGTCCTGTCTGGTGTATGAGAATGCCAATGGGAATCTCCTCAGGATAAGAGAGTGAGCAGGGGCTCGATTTTTAGAGGAGTTATGATGCCTAAATATTTTTTGCAAAGTGCATGAGCAGGTAAACTATAGAGCTGTAGGGAGGAACTTGAGGCTGTAAACATTATCTTAGGATGCCAGAAAAACCCAAGGTATAATTCTGACATTTTCGAAGTGTTGAAATCCACAGTGCTATTTACATAGCAATTTGGGGGTAATTATGTTTTATAACATTGTATGCACTTGAAAGACAGAAGACTTATGACTAGATTTTACATCAGACTCACAGAGAATTAGGCTTCTTTGAAAACCTTTGGAAATATCTTCAAATGTCTTTAATCATTTTGAACTGCCTTAATTCCATTAAAACCTGGGCCTCATGTAGAGTGCAATTATGGCATATTATAAATAACACTATTGTTCAAATTATTCTTTGCCCATTAGAAATCTTGAATTTCTTGAATTCTTTCAGTTCTTGAATGTCTGGCCCCTCAGGCAGCTTTCATGACTGTCACCACTGGGCTTGCAAGGCAATTTCAGTTCCTAGTCGGCAGATTGCTCTGTGTCCTTTTGTGCTTATTTAAACGTCTGCCTTCTGGGTGATGGTGGTATCGGAAACAGAGGATTATGACTTCTTAATGCAATTACACTGAAGCTGAAGCAAAGTCACAAAGGAGAATGAACTTTTATTCAAACATCTGTCAGCCATGACATAAACCAAGAGAGATAAAATTAAGATTGATTTTGCTGTCTGATGTTGTTACCACTGCATTCTTGAATTGCTTTGAAAAATGAACCTGGTACATCATCACAGGAGGATGAAGGCACATCTCTTTTCCCTTATGTCACCCTCTGACTGAATTTAGGAGATTTGGGAAAGAGTTTTTCTTTTCAAGATTTTTCTTCACAAGGGGACCATGTTTTACCCTTTTTTCCCCAGAATACTATGGGGCTGAGTCTTCTATTGTTTTCTTTTTTATAATCTCAAACCAACATCTGTCCATAAATGCACTGTCCTTGTAGTTCCAAAATATTTCTGAGCATTCGTATACAGTAATCTCTAGGGTGTTGTGGTTTCATTTCTGTCAAGGATCTTCAGTAAACCAAAATCAATTGCTTATTTCCTTCTGAGAGCAATTCATGTTAGATATGTATTCTTCAGAGGAACAGTCAGCAGTGAGGGTGAATTTTTGAGGCCGAACACTTCAGTGTAAATATGAGTCCTTCGCTTTACACCCAGGTTTGTGCTGGTTCAGCTGTGGATTTACTTTGCAATTCCAGCCGGTTTGTGCTGTGTTAACAGTGAAACCCTATATGCCTGTCCTGAAAGAAGAGGTAATTGTTTTTTGCCTTTGTTAGGCAGATTTTAGATTTTTTTTTGTGTAGAAAGGAAGAGGCCTCATATGTCTCACCAGAAGTGTGTAACTTTCCTTCTGTGCTACTCACTAGTGGTGGGCAGTGGGACAATTCAGCACTAAGGTAAACTAATACCAAAGACATTCAGGAATAGGCAATGAAATAACCTTTTATAACAAAGCCTTCATTCAGACAGCTAGCTGGCAGCTTCATTATTGGCAGACCAAGTCTGCATAGTACAAAGGATGGAGGAAGCAGAATAAATTAAGCCTGTCATGTTCCCCTGCTAAGAAAAAACTGTTGCTCATAACGTTGCAACTTCTTTTCTAGAAAGCAGACTGCTCCGGCATCTCAGAGTGTTGATCTGGTATAGCAGTTTCATCTTGCTTATTTACATTCAACCTAAATCAAAATAAGAAACTGAAATTAAAAGATGTTTTCTGAGCTTGATTTTTCTGCTGACCTGTGGCTTATAGTCCTTTACTCCCATGAGTGGCAGTTTTAAGTGGCTCCTGAGTATGCCTCATTGTTTTTTATGCTGACTTCTTAGAAGCTTGTATTCCCCAAATCTGGAGGTGTTTCACTCACTAAGGATAATGCATTATTTTGCTTAAAACTTAGCTGTGGAAGAAGTCTTTAGCTCAATAGGCTGTCTCCTCCCATGTCAAATGTCTCTCTCAGGCCAGATTTTTCTCTAGGAGAGCAAAAGACAAGCTGGTTTGCCATTGGTTTACCTTTCTGAAGGTGTTCTGGTGGCTTACGAGAAACGGCATGGTGCCTCCATCCTTTGGGACCAGAGGTCTCTGTGGTTCATCACTCATTTTTAGCAAAGAGCTGTCATGAATTTCCATGACCTGCCCCAATGTGAAGTGGTCCTGCCATTGCAACTCAGGCAACTGGAGTATAAAGCTGGTCTGAGAAGAGAATATCTTTATTGTGTAGGGCCCAGGGAGAAAGAAGCTTATGTCTGCCCCTGAAGGACATTGACTGATTTGTTTAAACCAGACAAGTGACATGAAACCTCTTTCTGAGGTGGATATGGAAGAATCTGTTGTGTTGTTTCAAACGCACATTGGTCTCTTTTTGACAGTTATTGGTAAATTAAACAATCATGTGAAGACTCTACATAATTCCTTTTGCCAAAGAAAAGTTGCCCTGACACCATAATGGTCATGTGTAATGGTTTGATTTTGGCCCCTTCAGAATCGCCAGGTTGTGGCTGAGGAAGAACTACATCTCCCAGTATTCCATGCGATTTTTCTACATAAATCAGGGTGTGTTGGGGGGTCGGACACTCCTCTTCCGGCTCCCCCTCCACCTTCTCTCTGGTCTCCAGTGTATGTGTTGGGAAGGTCTGGAGGAGTCAAGCTCAGTGAAGTGTTGTTGGACTCTGAGAGCAGCGTGGAATGCCAGTGGTGATTTTGCTGTCTGAGGAGTGTAATGATTTATTTTCTCTTGATGGCTTATATTGATCTGTTTCTGGATTCTTAATTTTCCTTCGTGGCAGGGGGGTTTCTTTCTTTTTTGGGATCTCTGATTGCTTCCCTACGGGGCAGGGGATGTTCTGGGGGTCTCTTATTCTTTGATTTTTGTATACGTGGTATTTTAGTTGCATATTAGTGTTAATATAGATGAGTATATAATCACTACAGCATTTTTAGCCTCTCTTTTCTTCTCCTTTTCTCCCTTGGGCTTGTACAGGGGGGTGAGAGGTGGAAGGAAGGGGGGGCTGCAGACGCTGTGAGGGTTTTGGGAGGATTTTTAACGAAACCATCACATCATGTTTATTAACAAAGACGGGAAGGGATGTGTGGGGAAAGATGCGCCTAAATGATGCTTTTTAGATATAGTTGGGTTTGAGAACTGAGCATATACAAAGCTGCTTGTGCCAGCTGGGTGAGCAAGAACTGTTTCATACTTCAGGTTATTAGACCCTATTTTCAGTGGTACATATGTTTTCCTAAATTAAGGCATTTGCCGTGACATATTCTATGCCTTATTTGCTTCTGAGAAAAACAAGAAATAAAAAGTTCTCTGTTTAGCCAGTGATAAAAAGTTGTCCCGCTGCTCCAATGAGCTCCATGTCTTCAGGCACGTTCTTGTAACTGGAGAGGAGCACATGCCTGGGAGAATCCCTACACTGATGGGGAAGCACCTCTTCTTTCCTTGTGCTTCTTGCCTTGTGGTCAGTAGGTGCTTTTCTAAGCTTATCATCAGTATCCTTTACCAGAGATCCTTTGCAGAGGCCGAAGACCAGAAAGCACCCTGGCATTTCAGGGTGCCGGAGGTCTCATGCCTAGAGAAGGAATCGAGCTTGGGCAGGGAACTGCAGAAAGATATGATCTTGTGGCTGAAGAAATCAAATGCTGACTTGTAGAACAAGATTTTATCCCTGTCTTTTCCCTACACTGGCTGAAGGTTGCAAAGCAGGTGGCTTAGATCACTTCTCATCGACCATGTCACTTAACGCACTATGAGGTTTGTTAGTCTAACCTGAAAAACTTGTGCTCTGATTGGCTAAAGTACTTAGTGCTCACAGCTGTAATCAATGACAATTGTACTTTGAACACAGAAGAATGCTACAAATCCTGAATAGTCTGAAAATCAAGCTTTGAATATCTCAAATTAAGCACTTGAAATCAGCAGTCTTTTCTGATCACTTTTAATTATTGTGCACGGCTTCACCAGGATGCCAGCTTATGTTAAATAAGTCTTTCATTCCTGTAATGATGTATCATAAAAAGAGACCGAAAGTGTATTAAGTTATGGAGAGTGCTGAAAAGGTGTGCAATAACTGTCATCTGAATACATAATGTAATTCTTATTTAAATAAATTTTCTTTAATTCAAATTTAAAAAACACATTAGTGCTAATGATTGTGTTATATTAGTGAAATGTCCATGTACATAGAGAGTTTTTCTGTGTTATATGCTTCTAACGTAGCAGTTATTTCCTGCAGACATCACTGAGTGTGTTTGCTTAACCAAATGTGCCTTAACATGTTCTGTTTTCAGGAAGTTGCACAGTGGTGAAGCAACACCATAACCGAGAAAAAGTATGTTTTATGTAAATAATCACTCAGCTTCCCCTGATAAATAACTGATCTTCTCCTTTTAATTGAAGAAGAAGAAGAATATGATGAGCCTCCACAGTGCAAGGCGGGACAAGATATTGTGCTGCAATCACCTGTTGACTGGGTGCTTTTGGATGGCCGAGAAAGTTCAGATGACCATGGAATTGTGCAGTACGAGTGGACATTGCTTCAAGGTGACTCATCAGTTGAAATGAAGGTACACGTGCAATCTCAGACGTGGCTAGTTTCTTACAGATTGTTGTGTTCATACAGTTTTAAATGTAGAGCTAAAACTGTTAAACATATTCAAATGGGTATCGCTACCAGGCATCAAAATTAGGATGACTTTACAGCCTGAGTGTTTATTTCATAGAAATATTGAGCAACCTAGGTGGGAAGGGACCTCAAAAGAACATCTAGTCCAACCTTTTATGGAGCAGGAGCCTAGATGAGTTTATTTTACCTGTTGAATCACATCTTCAAAACCTCTAGTCATGGGGACTTTGTTCCAGTGATTATTTCTAGTGGTTTATACAATTCGCCTCTGTCCAGGATGGCATGAAACAGTCAGCAGGAGACAAGTAGAAGCCAGTACTCTATTGTGTTTCAGCTTAGCTCTCTTTCACCCATGTTGGTGCTCACTGCACTTAGTTTTTGGTTTCTGTGATCCAGGTTAGAAAAACCTTAGTCAATCAGTTACTACAAATAATAAGATATTTTCACCAACAGTCCTCTATCAGTGTTTGTGGAGAAACTGTAGAGAAATATGTGATGTAGATCTCATAAGATAGCTTGAGATACTCTTTTATTGCATCTGTACAGTTTCTGTGCTAATGTCTGTTCAACACAGTAACATCAAGGACAAAATACCAGTATTAGCAAATGCTGATCAAGCTGTGTAATGATGGAACAAACTGGAGTTTGGCCTGACACAAGGAGCTGGCAAAATGCATTGACACCTAAAATTGTCATCTGTGGAAAAACCCAATGGAACAATTCGTTATTCCTTAGTCTCCTGGAGGGCAGCGTAGGTAACTGAAGATCACGATTTCACAGTTAGGAAACATACAGCTGGATGAACCCAGAGAAGACAATGGGGTTTCCCTGGTGAATACTTATTGAAGTTTATGCACAGACAACTTTTTGTAAATGTGATCCTCATATAAAACACAGCAGGGCTGTTTAGTAGTATTGGTTAAGACAGTGCTGTGTGCTTTTGAATATTTTGTCTTCTTACTGCAAGATGCACATCTTTGGAACGCTGACTACAGTCAGTCATTTCAGTATGACTTGAGACTGTATGGCAGTTTTGAACTATCCTCTCGCAGAACACTCTGTGTTTGCTTATCTTCATTTGTTATTTTATTGACTTGAAAATTAAAAGGTCAGAAGGCTTTGATAAGAAGTGTGAACAGCATAATATATAGAAAAGACTTGGATAGTTTCTAGATATCATCTGAATAAAACGAGCATTTTATTATCAAGAGTTGTAAATCTGACCCAGTTGTAAATCTGTGAGGCAAAAATCAGAAGTTAATTAAAAAAATTTGAAGTTCACGTTTTTACTTTTACTCCAAGTCACTCCATACATCAGAGACAAGTCTTATATCCGTTTAAACTTGCAAGATTCACATTTTGGTGATTTTTCTGGTATTTGAGAGCAGAAAACAAATTTGATGCACATTTATGCTTAGATAAATATTTTTCCATTGTGTTCAAATGAGTAGGGATTTCTCCTGCACATATGTACCCTGATGATTATCCACGATAATTGAACTTTTAGAGCTGAATTAATAATTTTTTTCCATACAATCTTCAGTTGCTGTCTTTAGTATTTAGTTGCTACCCTGAAGTTACTAGGTTTCATGTCATTTATTCTTAGAAAATGACATACGAATCCATAGCTACGAGGGAGAATGGGGCTGTGTTTAAACAAGATAAAAGACAGCTGTAGCAAAGAAGGCAGAGGAGGGGGAAGGACTGCTATAAAGAGATCTTATTGTATTGTAGAAGGAAGACGGTAGAATTTTTTTTTCCTATTCTGACTGATTATTTCTTCTTAGATAATTTGCTCCTCAGATTGCTACCTGCATGCTGTAGCTGTGCAGCTTCATGACACTTAGGGGCAAATATGTTTGTTTGGGTTTTTAAGTGTTAATTATCTGGAAATCTGTTGTATAGTTTGAGCTAAAGTTTCTAAGAAAGCAGGTACAGTCATTCTTCAGGGCAGGGTGGAGATAAAAAGGAAAGCACAGAGGTCTAAGCTACAGACTAACTCAACAGAGAGGAAATTCTCTAATATTTTACTGCTTCACCTCTAAAATTACAGTTTTAATTACTGAAAAACTGAGTTAAATGTATGTTTCCATTTATTTTCCAGTGGTAAGATTCACAGTTCCAAGTAATCAAGCGTACCATGAAAACAATACTTAAATATAAAGCATGTTTATTTTTACAGATGGATGCAAAAAAAGATCAAAATGTTACCTGTTGATACACATGCTTGAGTGGACTGTCTAGACTTAAGAGAAGTATTTAATCTGTATGAAAAGCACACAGAAAAGAGATCCCTATACCTTGAAGTTTATGGACAGATCCTTTATACCAATATAAGTTTTTTTACTGTGTTTCTTTAATCAGGTACCACAGCCAGGAACACTAAAACTGTCTCACCTTCAGGAAGGCAGGTATATTTTCCAGCTAACTGTGACAGACACTGCTGGTCAGCGGAGCTCTGACAATGTCTCTGTGACTGTTCTCCCCATGGTGCATTCTGCAGTAGGTGAGGAAATTACTGAAGTCTACATTTCCAGTGTTTCATTTTGCCCTTACTTGTTACATAATGACATCTCTTGCAGCCTCAATTTCCTGTTTCAAAGTGAGGAAGCAAACAAGCATCACTTATTTGTTAGAGCAATAATAATTTGAGGCATTTACATGTTCATACTTGTGTTGCTAATAAGTGTACAGGGTTGGAAAAATGAAATACTGCCTTATGTATCAGGCACAGTGGAACAATTCATTGTATAGTCAGACTGTCTGCTAACGTAACCAATGGCAACTGTAGACTCCTTCAGGTTAAAAGATCTCCCACTGACAAATTCCTGTGCATTAGAAGTGAATATCTCGGTAATCTCGAGAGGAAGTAAGTTCTGGCCATAGGTTTACCTCTGTGTATTTGAGTATCCATGTATCTGTGTGTCCATGGTTTGATTTAATATTGCAGTAAGTCTAGTGTGAGTGAAACTTACCACTCTAAAATCTGTAATCCAGTTGCTGTTTTGATTTTAACAAACTCTGTTGAATCACTTTGTTAAATAGGCTAATGGTTAAGTGCTATACAAATCACATATTTTAATTTGTGATCTACCTCAAACTATTAATAAATCCTAAACTGCTGCTAAACCAAAGCCGTTTAAGAATCCATCCATGAGGCTTTGTCAATATAGCATCGTATAGCTGAGATTTGCCTTTCTCCAACTTCCTGCCCTGTTTGTGGTCCTTCTTGACGTAGGGTGGTTTTGCATTTTCCTTGATGCTTCAGACTTCTGTCATTGACTCTGTATTTGCTGTGTGGATTTCTCTTTTGGTAACTTGGGAATTGTTTCTCAACAGCCTGTGTCGGGGTTTGCTCTCGCTACCAATTTATCTGCGATGATGGCTGCTGCATTGACATCACGTTTGCTTGTGATGGCGTGAGACAGTGCCCTGATGGATCAGATGAAACTTTCTGCCAGAACAGTAAGTGCTCTGGGCCACGGTGTAGGTTGTGGAAGTCACCACAGTGTGGATAACCAAAGGGAATTTACGCCCTTTCTGTGGTTTCTCTTCCTATAAGCTAGCAGCTTGCTCCCAACATAGAGTCTCTCATTGGAAATAGCAAGCGGGAAGGTTTAATGTCCACATACAGCAGATGCTCAGAAATTAAGTGTTTTTTTCAAAGCGCATCAAAACTGTCAGAGGTCCCCAAATGAGAGATTTTGTGGTAAGAGTTCTCAACATTTAAAAGATCAGTTCTTTACGTGCCTGATGATTCTGGAAACAAGGACCCTGGTCTTGATCTGAAAGGGTGTCTCAGAGGTATGCTTTAAAGTGCAGTTACACACCTTAAAAGAATCCAAAATGCTGGAAATAAGGTCATGTAGGGGAACCAGTTGATTCACCGTTGCTCTATTTGCTTTCATTAGTCATCCTAAATATGTGCCCATGCTCAGCTAAGTGAGCAAAAATCATCAGAGTGTGAATTGGCACGATGGGTAACTGCTCCTTCACTGATAATTCAATTTCTGAATTTCACTATAGAATAAACTCTTGCTTAACAGCTGACAGCAAGCAATTGGTAGTTTGTTGTGTATCTGGAACTGATATTTCATCATGTATCTGAACCTGAGGAAGCTGTTTAGCCTGCCTCAAGGCCCGTATTGGAGGATTTTCCATCAGAACACTCCCATTCCCTTCAATTCTGTATAAAATACATGCTTTTTGGTTTTGTTACTACAGTCGGCCCAGGACGGAAGACAGTGACGCATGCAGCTCTTGGAACTACCCAGCAAAGAACTGTTGGACTCACTGAAAACACAGATGAAAACTTCTCTGCAGAAAACACCTTGAAAGCCACTGCCAGAAATCAACCACTCCTCTCAGTGGATGCTGAAATGTCTAACCTATCACTTTCTCAGGGACCAAAGAAACAACTCAGTGGATTTGCGCCAGGTAAGAACTGAAACAAATTGATCTTATGAAACCATTCTCTTTAAAGAAAGGAAATGTCTTGCAGTTTACTTTTACTTAAATTGTGTTTTGGTGCCTGGCTAAGAGTTAAAGTTTGCAAGTGTAAAAAATAATACAAAAGAAACTTGTAATAATTAAGCTACAAGTAGGTGTTGCTTTATAGAATCATAGAATCACCACGTTGGAAGAGACCTATCGGATCATCGAGTCCAACCGTTCCTATCAAACGCTAAACCATGTCCCTCAGGACCTCGTCTACCTGTGCCTTNTTATCAAGTCTGGTTCTTGCCGCTGTAAAAAGAATTAAAATGGAGGAATGCTTAGAAAAAGATACAGTCTAAGGAACAAAACATGCAGTGAGCTAAGTACAAATTTTGCCACAGGTTCAGCTCTGTAAGTTGATGTGTAAAGCTCTTTAAATCTGTATGGGAGTACCTTCAGGGGAACATAACAAAGCACTAGTCAACTTGGGTGTGAGTAATTGCTTTTCTCATGATGCTGCTGTTTTTTTCTTTTTTTTTCATGAATAAATATCTTGATTATTATGGGCACTTTTTTCCAAAGTGTGTCTCCAGGGCAGAAGAATCTTTCATCAATATAGAGGGCTCATCCTTGGTAACAAGCAACCTCAGGTCTCATAGTGGCTGTGAGCCTGTTTTGTGTCAATGTGCAGTGATTTTATGGGCAGAGCCACCCTGCTTTGTCTTAGCATCCTCCAGAAGTTGCAATTAAATTGTTATCTCTTAAGGCTTCTCCTCGTGAGTTAAAATGATATGACATGATGAATGAAAGAAAAACTATATGCACCGAGCCTAAAATGAGTATGATACCTTCCACTTGTATTTCTTCATGGTTTAGACTGACTCTTCGTTCCCAAGACACAGCTATTTATAAAAAAATTCGTTTTCTTGTTACCACAGAGCAGTGCTCAGTGCCCTCTGCTGCTGATTCTTGTAAAGGGCACTTTCCTGGCTGGCACTTTGGCGTTTCTTCAGATGCTTGAATTTCATCTGTGGAGACTGCAAAAGGAGTGAAAACAACAGTCTTCAAGAATTTGACTGCCTGGGAGAACATGTAGAAAATGACAACAAAGTCCTCTCTCAAATGTTTCCACTGTTTCTGGCAGTGTAAATGGTCTCATTGCTCCTTACTGGAATGACTTAAAATTCTGGAGTCTGCCCCAAACCCTTTTTGCTCACATAGATCTGATAACAGGGCCATCCAAACTAAACGTCAAATTGTCAAAGGGCATTGCAGGCTCCAATAGAAGGTCAGCTGCTAAGTGAGTCTTAGAAAAACACTGGAATCCAGAAGTAAAATCAAAATCGAGGTCACTAACCTGTAATCAGATGTTATAATTGGAAGGGCATGTAAAAAGGGTGGCACTTCTGCATAATCATTTTTCGTGTTTACCCATTGCACAGTGATGCTTGCATCATTTTTGGTCCCAAGGTAGCCTTTTGCACAGCAGTAGACAGTAAAGAGTAGAGTTATTATAAAATTTAAAAAATGTCATGAGGCTTTACAAATCAGTGTACTACCAGAAGTTGTTGTGAATTGAATTTTAAACAGGCAGGTATTTCCAGCTGACTGTCTGGGTTTAATTCTTGTGGTTTTAAATAACACTCTTTCTTTGAGGCTTAGTCAGAATTTCATTTCAGTCAAATGAGCCTTAAGGGTTTCCTTGTAGGATAGAAGGAAGAGCCAGTCTAGCAACCACAGTCATGCAGGCGGGTTGAATTCAGAAGCAGCCTGAAGATCTGCACAGCCAACTCAAGTATAGAAATTGCCATCACAGCTTTGCATTCCCCTGGCATGGGGTCCCTGCCTCTTCCCAGGCTGCCCACGCCAGCTGTCGTGCAGTGCTGTTCAGGGCTGGGATTACAACATTTGACTGAGTGCCCAAGCCTGAGTCATGGTTTTGCTGCAGAGGTATCAACAGCAGTAGCCATAACCTAGATCTTAAATTCAGGAATAACTGGAAAGGGCTATAAATTGCAATTTCCTAGGCATCTTGGCTTGGATCAGAAACGGTGTGACCAGCATTTCCAGGGAGGTTATTCTTCCTCTGTACTCAGCACTGGTGGGACTGCACCTTGAATCCTGTGTGCAGTTCTGGGCCCCTCACCACAAGAAGGGTGTTGAGTCTCTGGAGTGAGTCCAGAGAAGAGCAACAACGCTGGTGAAGGGGCTGGAGAACAGGCCTTATGAGGAACGGCTGAGAGAGGTGGCATTGTTTAGCCTGGAGGAGAAGTGACTGAGGGGAGACCTCATTGGTCTCTACAACTACCTGAAAGGAGGTTGTGGAGAGGAGGGAGCTGGGCTCTTCTCCAAAGNTTTTGTTGTTCTTCTACTCTTCAAAAATTTTGCTGCTAAACTTCTCTCCAGATGTATTTGCCAAATATCTTGGTAAATAGTTGACTTAAATATTCCTTTTACTCAAATGGCAGGGAAACAAAGTTATGAAACAGGCATTCAGATCTAGCCTTGTTATACAGTCTGGAACAGCTCTAAAAAGAGCCACTGTCTTCTGGGTATTTCCAAAATGAAGACAAATATTAATTTAATTTCATTTAGGGAATAGAGAAACATAGAACAGCTGCTCATTTTGGTCTCAATTACATTCAGCTTATTTTGCATAGCTCTGATAGCATGCAGATACATTAATGCCAGTACAGGTCACGCTTGGGCTTTCCTTAAGCTCCCTTTACGTGCCATAACAGCCCAAATGAGGAGGAGGGCAGTGGTTTGTGCCTGAGGCATCTCCTAGCAGGTGAAGTTAGGTGGCAATAAAGCCAGGGCTTAGGAGGACTGTGTCACACCTTAGAGTGGGGACATTAGCACTAACGTCCTGCCAGTATCAATTAAACAATTTAAGCTTTAATTAACGGTTATGCTGCTGCCACTGAGAGGGATGCATTCTGCAGTGCTTTAGAGCTGTTGGTGATGGGTGGGAGTTACACATGATACATGTTCCAAGCTCACTGACTTAAACACTTCCTTAACACCCACCACTATATGTAATTCCAATTACAACATTTCACATTCATAGTTTACAGATTGGGTAACATAGTATGTTTCCACTGGCATTGTCACAGTTCTGAGAGCTGCCAATAAATATTTCACAGCACAGTCAAAGTGCCCTTCAATATTTATCAGTAAAGAACAAGTCAAGTTATTACATTTGAAAACATAGGTGCACTTCTGATTTTTGTGAGGCCATGCTGGTGGACTAAGCTGTCACCTTTGCATGAACGGTCCCCATAGCTATTGGTGTAGGACTCAGTGAGAAGGTAGAAGGAGGGAGTCCATGCTGAGTCACTCTTGCTCCTATGAAGCAAAACTGCAGCCACCTGCACTCCCAAGATCATAGAATCATAGAATCACCAGGTTGGAAGAAACCCACCGGATCATCAAGTCCAACCATTCCTATCAAACACTAAACTATGTCCCTCAGCACCTCGTCCACCCATTCCTTAAACACCTCCAGAGAAGGTGAATCAACCACGTCCCTGGGCCGCCTGTTCAAGTGCCCAATGACCCTTTCCGTGAAAAATTTTTTCCTAATGTGCAGCCTAAACCTCCCCTGGCAGAGCTTGAGGCCATTCTATGTGTCATCTCTCCCGGAATAGTTACAATGTTCTGCTATGGCTCCTGTACTACACAAAGCTGAAATGACTCAAAGTTATCCCCTCTGTAATGCTTTCCCCACGTATTTTTCTGTCTATAGAAGTCCTGCATCTGTACATGTCAGATAACAGGCAAAATTAGGGTGATTTGTCTAGCCAAACTCTGCGTTACCCACTTCACAAGTTCCAAAGAAGATGAGATCAACATAACTTGAAATGGCCTCATTTTCACTTGTATATAACTGCTTTAGTAGCGTTTTAGCTCATATTGGTCTATGCCTCATTATGGAAGTTTGTAAAGGAGAATTTATATCCTTTTTCAGTGGAAAATGACTGGCTTTGGTTTGTTTGAGATGCACTGTGGTTTGCTGTGCAAAATTGAATTTACATTTTAGCCTTAGTTTCACATTATTTCAAAAATTCAAGTGATATTATCAGAGTCAGAAGTTCTTAGACTGCTTCTCTTTTTCTTAATGTAAGCACTTTCACATTATTTAATTCAAGTGTCCTGTGGATAAGACTTCCTGAATCAGGGAACCACACTATTCATTTGTCTTGCTTGACTTTGTGCAGATAACAGTTCCTCAGGGAAGAGATCAGATGATAAAAATGAGAATGGCCTAATTGTGCCAAAGAGAGATCAGCTCGGAGATGGTCATCTAGTCCCAGAAACAGGTAAGGCTGAACATGTGAATACCCATGGAATTATGTTAGTTTTTCAGTCAGGTGCTATAGATCCAGATACTTTACTAAAGAAAAGGAAAATAAATATTAGCCCCTCAGAGATAGGCTAGCTTTATTTTCAACAAAAAGTTTCATTTTCTCTACCACTTTCTCTCCAAATTGTATAAAGTGTGATTTCTCTTAACCTCATTGCAGGTGCTGTGTTACCCTTAGCCTTAGGCTTGGCCATCACTGCTTTACTGCTGCTTATGGTTGCTTGCAGACTGCGTTTAGTGAGACAGAAGCTTAAAAAAGCTCGACCCATTACATCAGAAGAGTCTGATTACCTCATCAATGGGATGTACCTTTAAAAATTGGATTTAGGTTAGTTGTTTTCTCCCCTTTCTCCTGTGTCCACGAACCTCTGCCTCTATAAAAGGACCAAAACCTTTAGTTAAGTTTCAAGTGTAGAAGCAGCCTCCAAGATGAGGATTGTGTTCTTCCCATCTGGTAACAAAATGAAGAAGTGGGTAGACGCCCATGCTCAGAAAATCAAGAAGCATCCAGGCTCCAGTGTAGCTCCAGCTGGCTCTTGTGTAGAAGACACAGCAAGGTGAGGACACCCCAAACTGGTTCTGGGGTCCTTCTCGTGGCAAAGCTTCCCCAGGGACCAGTGCACCAGAGCAGCCGAGGACCAGCAGCCCTGGCCATGCTGGCCAGGGCGGTGAGGGCAGCCTGTGCCCCCCTGCTCTTCTCAGTGTTGCCACCGCTCTGCTCCAAGGACCAGGATGCTCCAGACCAACGTGTGACTTCACTGCCCAGCAGAGACTGATTTGTGTACTTTCCACCTGATGCACTGGGAATATTTCCATTAAAGAATTTGTCTGGCTTTGTTAATTAGAAGCAATTGCTACTCAAGCACCAGCTTTTGTAACGAAATTTGGGATTTAAGGAATGAAGCATCATTTTTTTTCATTCACAGTTAAAACCTCTGTGCAGCTAGCAGTCACACTTACTAAATGCTAAAATGAAAATAAAACCAGGTCCTGAGTTTGGATTTGCCAGTGCTCGGCAGCAGTGATGCACGATCCCAGAGCTACATCTCTCCCCAGAGCTCAGGGCTTGTTCAGCCTTTTCCACCCGCAGCTCAACAGCTCCCATGGCATGAGAGAGCAGCGCAGAGCAGGTTTTACCCGAGACACCAGTGTAGGATTCCTACTGGTTATCCCATAGCTCCCTGCAAAGTTTGAAATCTCTGGCCACCTGCCCTCACCCCAGCAAAATTCTCATAGAACTAGAGCAAGTAATTGGTATGTGTGAGTGAACTTCAGATGTGTTAACAGTAAAATATGTACAGTACATGTTATATATACATATATATACACACACAGTGCTGTCTATCTTGTTCAGCTGTCCAAGGATGTCACGTTCACCATGGGTCCCAATAAAACCAGAGGCAAGTCAGGCATCTTTTTGTATGTCGTCTTTTGTACTTGAGTAACTTTGAGTCAGCAATATTGCCATGATATACAAGTAGTTCTTCAAGTTGCTTGGTCTTGATTACTTTATGTAAAGTAACTCGAATAAACCTATTTTATTCTTATATTTCTTGCATTACCTTTGTTTTCAGCTCCCAGCTGAATTTTGCGCTGTGAGACCATAGAGTGAGAGCAGACAGACATACATGGCTTCTCTCTCTAATGCAGCATTAAAAGAAGCTGGAATTTGTAGGTAGGGGGAGTTGTTGGAGGAAGACTCAGAAGAACAGAGTGTTTACCCCCATGACCTGTCTCTCCAGCAATACTTGGGCTGAGCAGGAACAGCAGTCACAGCCCTGACTGTGCCCGTGCTCCTTGCTCAGAGCCCTCCTGCTCCGAGTTGTTATCCTTCAGCGCCACATCGGGTCCTGGAGACCTTCTGCTGATGCTGCCCACTTCTAACTCGGGAGCACAGCCTTCTATAATCCCAGCCTACAGCAGGCACGGCAAATAGCAGAAGACCCAAAAGGCAATATTTTTAATACAGCCTTCTAGGAAAGATGTAACTCCCATCTGCCTGGGGTATTATTTCCTAACATTGAAATTTGCTTGGGGTATTAATTAAATATCTAGTTTTCCTTCACAGTCTTAACCACAGCAGCAAGAAAAGTAGTATTTTTTCACTGTACTCACAGTGCTTCTATTACCAAAACCTGTTATTCCAGCACAAAGCCAGCAGGAGAACAAAAGGTTTAGTTTTGTTCTTCCAGGCAGGACAACAGCAAGATCCATCCCACGTGGAGCAAAAGCGATCAGTACAGCCACGGTCTGAGAAGCTGCTCAGCTTTCCAGTCACTTTACCCACCAGCAGGCTTGGTTGCTGTGCGGCTGTGAGGGGATTTCACGTATGACAACCAAGAATAAACACCTCCAAGCAGAGCTAGAGCAAGAGCAGCGGACAGCGAGTGTGCCACGGGAGTCTAGCTATCGCTATGCTACAGCTGCCACAGTCTTCCCAGGGATTCTTCTTTCTAGGAAGAGAGATGATGGCAGTTGCTGCTGTGCAGACACCAGCCCAAGGCCAAATACTTCTCGGGTAATTGCAAACTCCACCGCTGGACTGAAATAAAAGGAAGTTCGCACTTTAGCAGAAAGCCTGTGCATCATCAGCTAGATGAAGAGCAAGACAAAGTGAGCAAGATAAGAGACTGGTTTAGCAGCTCCTGCAATTAATACACACTGCTCTCAGTAAGGTGTTTTCATTTAGTAGCTTTCATGGTATTTGAATTTTTGAAGTGATACCCAATTACTGAACCAGAGCACATCCCAACACAAGCAGAAAAAGCTGTGGCAAGACACTCTTGTTAACACAATGAGGTCGCTGCTCCTTCTCCCCAGGACGCTGCCAGGCATTGCCTCCCAATGACACTTCCCAGCTTCTACCCCATTGTCGTGGCTAACTTCTTTCATGGCTTCTCATGCAAACTTCAGGAGCAAGGGACTTTGCTACTGCAGTAGAAACACTGCATAAGTCAGATATTCTGTGTGGAAATTATTACTATTTGAGGTCTGTCAGATCTGGTTTTCCTGTTCTAAACGCTGACATGTGTATCCACACATCTGGAAATGTGTTCAGTCCATCTCTTTTCAGTAACAGGATGCTTTAGACAGATAAGCAGAGAATACTGATTGTTCTGATAGCATATACCTATGGATATTGCTCTTCTGTGTATTAGGAGAGTTTACTACACATCGTTTGGTCAGTGTATTCTAATGTTGATCATAGAATCATAGAATCACCAGGTTGGAAGAGACCACCACATCATCGAGTCCAACCATTCCCACCAATCTCTAAACCATGCCCCTCAGTACCTCATCCACCCGCACCTTAAACACCTCCAGGGAAGGCGAGTCAATCACCTCCCTGGGCAGCCTGTTCCAGAGCCGGATGACCCTTTCTGTGAAAAATTTATTCCTGATACCCAGCCTGAACCTCCCCTG